>JABFEA020000110.1:5690727-5712968 GCA_019775915.2 Cyphomyrus plagiostoma | reverse complement strand
AAATTCGCCCTCCCTCATCACTTGTTTCTGATTGAAAGGATGATAAACTAATAATTATTTTTACTGGGCCTTATTGAGAGTTATTATATCACTTTTCACTAAAAGTGTTCTTGTTCATTCCCATGATGTTCCACTGAGCTTCGTTTACAATCTGCGCCAGAATAAACAGTATCTTGCCATTATCCCGGAATGTTAGCTTGGCTGGCTAATGCTGTAATAGAAGTACAGTAAATCTTTGACAAACGTCTGCCATGGTAACAGTATTGTAAACCAGGTGTCCACCTAGTGGCCTTAGTGTTCACTGCAATCGTTGCTTTCCTGTAAAATGCAGATGGAAAACTAAGTTTTTTTGAATGTTGCCCAGATGTAAACAGAAGGCTTTTGTTTTACAGATGTTTGCTTCTTTACTTGCCAATGTTCTGCGACCGGAGGGTCAACAAGTGCTTTCGTCTGTACCGACACTGTGTCTAGACTAAGAGAAGTTATTTCACCTTACTGTTGGTGGAGCTGCTGCTGGGATTCAAAACACGCTCCAAGTTTGGCTTTGAGCTACCTCAGGCTTTCTCAGAGAACAGTCTCATCGGATTTATTAAGAATTATTATTTAAGGTTATTCAAATCCAGAATACAATTTTCCCAAGACGATTTTCTGAAAACAAGTAAGCATACATACTTCCATCCATCTATTTTCCAATCCGCTTATCCTACTGGGTGGGGAGGGGTCCTATCCTATCCCGGAAGCAACGGGCATGAGGCAGGGAACAACCCTGGATGGGAGGGGCCAGGTCCCACAGGTGTGAGGTAACAGTGCTAACCACTGCACCACCATGCCACCCCCATGTACATACTTATGGTTACTGTTAAGTTACTGTAGCACAGCCAGATCTGGTCATATTTTTACAAATTTTGTCAATTGAAGTAAGATTTCAGGAAGACCACTGGTGTGTGGTTTTTTTCCAAAACTCCCTTTGGGTTTTCTACTGGATTAGGGTCAGTGCTCTGATTGAGTCACTCCAGAATGTTTACCTTCTCCTTCCTCAGCCACCCCATTGATTTAGCAGTGTCTTTGGATCATAATACTGCTGGCCAATTTCCATCCCATTTTCAGCATTTTAGTAAGTTTTGTTTAGCGCAAGTGGTTCACTGCTTGATGAATAGAAACACTCCTTTACAGTAGTGATGGAGTTCTGTGAATGATGTACCATGTTTTTGGCTTAGTTTTCTTCAGATATTTGCATTGAGGTCAAAAGGTTCTACTTTGGTCTCATCACAAAAATCATTTTTGCTACATGGGCCATGTTGCCACATTTAGTTTTGGAATTAATTTAAAAGATGCTTTTATCCAAAGATACATAGAAATGAGAAGGTAGCATCAGGTGTTAGGGGCCCTGCTAAGGGATCCAACAGTCGAATCACTCTGCCAACCCTGGGATCTGAACTTGCAACTTTCTGATTACAGTCATACAGTACCCTGAAGTTCTCATGGATATAACCTGAACAAGCATCAGTTGTCTATTCTGACAAAAACGTCTATGGTTTTTGTAAAAACAAATAGATTCATGGCAGCCTGTCTAATCTGTCCATTCCTGTATCTCTTACTCACTTTGGTAGGATAACCTCATTTGGCACAAGCCTCACAAGGTTTTAATGCTTTACACTTCAAATGATTTACACTTGTTCAATGATGATATTGATACATATCAGTCAATTTTGATTGTCATATTAAATAACTGTTTCCTTTTTCTTTTTTAGCAAAAGCAGGAAACCCAAAAGAGAGCTTGTTGGCTAAATATATGGATTTATATCTTTAAGGTTGCTGTTGCCACCTACTCTATAAACTTGTTTGAACATACTGAGTAATTACATGCTGATGATGTTAACAAATTGCATGCTGATGATGTTACTTTCAGTTGTATGAGGACCTTCATAAAAATCTTACATATAACATTCTAAAACACCAACTTCAATTTAAGCACCACATATGGATATCATTAATCATTAAACCAGAAAACAACACTGAAGAAGATAACCACTACACATTTAACATCACTGTTGCTTCACAATTAAAGCTTCTTCCGAAACCTCAAAATTTTCTTGTCTTTCTCTGGACAGCCTAGCTTAATCACTGTCTTGCTTGTTCGCCGTAAATGGTTACATCACTGAGTAAATTTGTTTTCTGGCTGCCAAAATGAAACCATCGGTCTTTGCCTGGAAATAGGATTCCTTGGTTGAGAAATGGGATGTTCTGACAACCAATAGTGAAGTCTGGGATTTATGCACATGTTGCGTGTAGAGGCAAATGTTGTCTCACCGTTTCCCACAGTATAGTGGCGAACTTGACGTTAAGCAAACTGCGTGTATGTTTGTGCATATAAATGTGTCCTTCCTCAGTGCTGAGTTGCTAAAAGATGAGACGGCAAAAATAACTTGGCCCACATGGATGTAAGTTTGACAAAAGTGAGTGGGCAGATCTGTTACCAGAATATCCTGTGATGGTTCCATGCCATAGTTTGATTCTACAATTCCACTTTGTCCATGCTTTTTCTTGTCATTTTATATGTGATGGGAGAAATGTTAACTGTGAAGAAATCTTCATGGATGTGATTGTTGTTATATGTGCATATCAGTATCCATTTCAGTTCTTCACAGTAGTAAAACTGTCCAGTATCTTTGAAGGAAGTATGTTTGAATTGAATACAAATTTTTTTGTACACTTCAAATAGATCTTTTGAAGTTTTGATGTCTTAAAGTGCCATTCATCTAGTCCTTTATTCTAGCTAGGCTCTACTCTACAAAAGAACGTTAATGAGCTTATGTGTAGGACAGGCCCCTGTGCAATTTGGAATGGAATTACAGTGGAATTCTGCTGCAATTTGAAAAGATCTATAACTTGCTTTGCTTGAAATACCATCAGTTCTCTGCATTCGTATACCAACTCTTAAATTATACTGCATAATAGGCTACACCCTTCACCAAATGCATGACAATTTGGTAAAATAATGACCTCTGCTGTTGAATTATCCAAATATGTTTAGTCATGCTTTTTTCTGCCAGCATATGTCACTGTTACTTTTGTGGTGTGGGTGAGCCAGTCCATAGCCTGTAAATATAAACATTCAGACAATAGGCCATTGAGCTAGAGGCCAGTAGCTTAGGAGAATGGGAAGTGCAAGTCTCTGAACCACCCAGTTCACTTTTTATTGTGTAAAACGGTATTGGGAACCAAAACTCAAGTAATCCAATTTATGTTAATTTCCTTTAACTCACTAAATCCACAGAAGTGTTCTTGAAAATTTATCCAGTGGACTAAGTTAGCTTTGGAACTTTGCTGTTCAGTTGTGGTCCAGTGTAGGGCTGTGCGATATGGCATAAAATTCATATTGCTGTATAATTTGAACCAGCTGTATAATTTGAACCATAGACGGTAAACGGTATATATTGCGGTATATGATTTGATCTGTAAATTTCAATATAACTGTTTCTGAAAGAGTAACATATGTCCATAGCAAAGGCATTGCAGCAGGAAGTTGTATAGTAAACCGTTAAAACATTTCAAAGTAGTTATGAAGGTACAATATTTATTGGGCAAATCTGCAATTATAGAAACAATATGAAAACATTTAAAATAACTTCACTGGTTTTATCTTATATTAAAAACACAGGTTGGTTTTGTAAACTGTATATGTGAGCAGAAAACAAGACACATAACTAGACCAGTGTCATATAATTCCATCTACTGTATATTAGTATGACTATCTCTCCCATAAAGGTCCTGCCAGGCAGAGTCCTGCACGGGTTCAGGTACCCGACGGGTGACCTGTAAATTTTGTTGAAACGGGTGAAAAATATTCTACTGTGTCGGGTCGGACGCAGCAGAGCTAAATTGCGATTTTCAAAACATCATGTGCCAACAAATACCGTAGGGCTATATTTTAGTGACAAAATCCCTGATAAAATGTAAAATCCGTACCAGTTTATGTCTTCCCGGAAATCTTTCATTTTCAAAAAACTCATGCGATCTCCTCCAGTTGTTCGAAATGGATGCTGATGTAGTCAGCTGAGGCCATCAACTGTGGACGATATCCCTTTTATATACATTAATTAAAGCACCGCACCAAACGTTAGTCTTCGCCTTCACGTAGGAATTCCAATCGGGTAATCAAAGGCAAATGGACAGTGCACGTAGGTATAGCCTATAAAACCCAATACTGTGCAGGGTAGCCTTATGTACATTTTATATAATATTACTTTTATTAACACATTTAATTGTACGGTGGTAAGGCTATGTGTGGGCATGGCAATATCAAACATTATTTGAGTTTGGGGGTAGGCTACTACCATTTGTTTTGCTTGTTAGGCTGTTATTTACATTTGGCTATGGCTTTTCAACTGATGTTGCACATGTTTGTTGTGCCAATAAACTTTTGTCTTTAATTTTTAATCAGACTGTCGGGTGTCGGTATTTATTTATAGCGAATCGGGTGCGGAATTTTATTTTATTTCTGTCGGGTAACGGTTCGTATACGGTTTAAGTATGACGCGTGGGGAGGGTGCGGTTTGTCAAAATCAGACCCGTGCGCGATTCTGCTGCCGGGTGCAGCAATTATCATATAAACAAATTTCATATAAATAATAAATTATTTATTATTTGACGCGACTTCATTACGTCATTTTTGCTGGCGAGGAGCGGAATTTTTTATTTTTTTAAATAATTTTTCTACCACACCAGTGACTGTGTATTTCAGCATTTTAGCGTCCTAATCTAGCGTGGTGGGAAGCCATAAATGTAATTATTGCCGGTGGAAAAACAAATGCAAAAACTTCTGATTAGTGTTCTCAACTGAGGCTGAATCTGTGCATGCAGAATATGTGTACCGATGCTGAATATATCTACTGAGCCTATATTCACATTTAATACTCAGGCTAAAGTGGCAGGAGATAACCTGGAATTGTTCAATGTGTGGGTTGAATAGTGATTGCTTTTTCTTCAAGAATAGGATATATTCTTCTGCCCTGAATGTCAGAATAAGATAAATTGGCTACTGAGGAGTAGATACTATAACGATTCTCTGTGTTTTGGACAATGGGATGAAAGGTTCGACATCTCCCTGCGGGTCCTGTCAGGGGTCTTTAAATTCCAAGATGCAACAAAAAGGCCTTTTGTTGTGGACCTGAACAGTGTTGTGTAGGACAATAAAAAGAAGCACAGCTTTCAGAAAAGCATTTTCAAACCATTACTTTTTCATTTTTTTCAGTTTTTGAGTTTTTTGAACAAGTGGATCACAACATCATTTATTTCTCTGAGTCATGGTTGTCAAAGACGTCCGTTTTATGTAAACATTCCTCTCCTTGATGGCTCTCCATTTGAGGCCAGGTCACAAAAACTTTAAAACATTCAAACAAAAGTCTTAGGCAGTCAAAGGGAATGTTTAAAGCAAACTATCCATATAGAAAGTTTATATTTGCTCAGAACAAAAAAATACACATTTTAACTTTGTAATATATGTAAATTAAGAGTAGCACAATAAAAACTAGCAGGAGTTTTTTCTGTTCCCTAAAAAGTTACTGATCTTGTTGGACGGCTAGGACATTGCCAAATTTCTTATGGGGGGACACCACAGCCATTCCATGTTTTTAGGTGGTTAAGATGACACACGTTTACAGACATAATATCATAGTTTAACAAGATCATTTAAGCATGGTAACCATAAACATGACTGCCTAAGACTTATGCCCAGTACTATAGCTCTGTATCAGTACTTCTGCACTCCCTTTTATATTGTCTCAGAGAATTGCCCTGTGGTTGCTGTCCCTTGTTTCCAAGCGCTTGTCACATTCTTTGCATTCTGACATCATGTTGCGAGGAACCCGTAAGTCAACAGAGGGCTGGCCAAATGTGTCCACAGACCATTTATTGGCATCTGGTGCCAGTTTGTGTATTTCGCCTTGCGCCTTAAGGCCCACCCAAAATTACCTTTGACAAATTAAAAATAAATTAACCGTAAACTAGAAATTGTTCTTGGAAATAGTCCGGAAATGGTCATTTTTGGTCATAAGCTTGAGAATTTTTGAAAATGGGATTTTTCAACGATCCTTTAGCTTCCAGCAATATGACACTTCATAAAATAAGTATGATTTCAGTGCATATGATTTTTTAACATTGTTGTAAATGTAATACAAGTCAAAGTTACTAAAATAAATTTTACAACACAGCCTTGGAAGAAATAGTCATAAAATTGTTCAAAAGATTTAAGCAAACATTGATTTTTAAACAGGGACTGCATCCCTGATCATTCCATTTGCCCTAAAATGTGTATAACAAAGGTAGGAAAATGATATGTACAGAGTCTATGGATGGTTCACAAAAATGTTAGTAAAACATATGACAAACACTGTGATACACACTGAATGTCTTTAATCTTCAAAACTTTCAGATACTATTAATCAATCATCACATGTACCATCATATCAAACTGATTTCTGTGCTGATATATTTTTTTATTGTTAGTCTTATTTAAAATGGTCACCCAGTGTGTTACTGTCCTATAGCTTTGTGAGCTGTCCAGACATCATTCTTTGGGCAGTAGAGGCTTGTGAAGTTTTGTGCAGTTTGGCACTACATGCAGTCTGGAGAGAAAGGATATTACACATAGTACAGAGAGCCATATATACAGTCTGGGGGTATAGTATGTAACACATGGTAGAGAGAGCCATCTGTAACCTCCTGAGCCCCCACCCATTCCTTTATGTCCATTGTAGTGGACATTTTATTTTTTGCATCTATCTTTTCACTGATGTAAGGAAACGTATTTATTCCTGTTGTTCACTAAAGAAGAAATGTTGTGAAATTAAAAATAAAAATAAATTTGAAAAAAATCTAAATTGCAAGATGTCTTATTTCCTCCAAAGACAAATAACCTAAATTGAAGGACACTTTTTTCCTTGGGTCTCAGGAGGATATTATGTTACGCATGGTACAGGGAGTCATCTAGACAGTATGGCGGTATAGTAGTATGTCACGCATGGTACAGAGAACCATCTAGACCATCTGGGGCTATAGTATGTGATGCATGGTACAGGGAGCCATCTAGACCGTCTGGGGCAATAGTATGTGATGCATGGTACAGAGAGCCATTAAGACATTCTGGGGGTATGCAATTTTATTATGGTATAAAGAGCTGTCTGTACTGTCTGAAGATACAGGACCATACATAGGGTTGCTGAGGATCTTGTACACAGTCTGACGAAATAGAATATCATCCATGGCGCAGAGACCTACAGAGAGAGAATGGGACATTGGATATTACACATAGCCCTCGGATACTGACACCGGAGTGAATTCCTCTTTTGGTTAAAGTGAATTCTTAACTTTTCTCCCTCTTTAGCATTTTCAGATCGTATATTTATGATTTTTCCTACAATTTTATGAAGAGTGACAAAATACATTGAAAATGCTTCGACATTGTTGCAAAAGCAAACAAATATTTGTTTTTGTTGATACTTTAAGTTGTGCACGAGAACACATAAGTGATTTCCATAATAAATTATTGACAGATTTCTGACGTATCTATTTTGCAAATCATATACTCTGATGATGCTAAATCACTTCTCTGAAATGATTGATGATAAGTCTGTTTCATTGCTCAGATATTGTACTTTAAGAAATACAATTCACCTCCCATACTATGCATTGAGGAATTCACAATCCTATCTCACACATTATACATTTAATTCACCTCTCAGACTGACAGAGCTCCCAAATGGCATACTTTGATAAATCTATAGTGTCTCACATATTGTGCTCCGGCAAACCCAAATCGCCTCTCAGATGGCTTTTTTAAGCGCAGGGACAGCCCCAGAGGGGCAGATGAGGAGAGAGCTTGTGCGTCAGCTGGCCTCCTTCACTCTCCACTGCGTGCCAGAAGGGGCTGTCTGCAAAGCCCGGTGTTTAAGTGTGGATCTCTACACTCCTCTGGTTTCTCTCTCTCCTGCCCCATGTCTTGGATACAGTGATGAAGGTATGTGCTGCCTCAGAAGAGAAACAGCTGCCTGTCTATCTATATTTCTTTCCCTCTCTATTCATTGAAATTGGAAATTGGAATCTGCTGAATCAGCAGTTTGCATAAAGCATGTTTCATGTTTAAAATGAGCAGATGGGGTGATTGATTTAATTGAGTTATTATTGATTGTTAACATTCATGCTAGTTTTTGACTAAGATTGTGTTCAATTTAACTCTGATGCTTTGTGGTTTAGGAAGTACATTTCATTTCAGTTTGTAACCTGATATACCAGCATTTTCTACTAATGTTCTACTACAGTAGAGTATTTTCATATTTAAAAGTTACATTCTCTGAAAGAAAATATTTTAATGCATAAAATGGACAAAAATTTAAATGAATGTATATTCATATTTCTTTGTATACTAGGGTGAGATGATGGTCAAATTATATTTAGTGCTCAAGTGTCTTTTAATTTATTGTTGAAGATCTTGAGGGAGTGTTGGTCTGTAGAACAATCTGGGGTCTAACTTTTACTGCACATAATAAATAATAAAATAGACCTAATATCCGGTTAATCTGATTGAAAATACTAACACCAGCCAAATAGTTTTTGTTTGTTGGAATAACACATGAGTGCTATATAAATTGATAATATCTGCTTCCATGTTTCATAGTTTTTAAGGTCCTGTATAATTGCTGATTACAAAACGGACTTGTTCAGAATTTTTTTTCCTTTGCTTTTCTTTACGAATGAGTTGTTGGCAATACAGTGTTCTTCCCTGATTTTAAAGCCAGCGTGATTCCCTCAGGTAATTCTGGGCATGGCATGCACTCAGCTCTTCCTAAGCGTCATCCTGTGGGTGATGCCAATCATTGAGTCCATGGTGGTGCCAACCAACAGTACCATCTCTCCAGTACCGGCGGCCATTGGGGCAGCGGCAGACCCCGAGTTTAGTGACCTGCTCAGCATTAGCATTCCACGTAGCCGACGGAAACGGTACATTTCCTCCAGAGACATGAGCTCATTGTTGGATTATCACAATCGTGTCCGATCACAAGTCTTCCCTCCTGCCGCCAATATGGAATATATGGTAAGAGTCATGTGTTGCACTCACTGGTGCAGAGCATGCAACACGAGACAACAGGTCAAAATGACATTTACATTGATTAGCCTGCGGTGCACCTTAGCATTTAGTCCAGGCTTATTTCAGAAATGTTAGTGTTTGGTGTTTTTGATATGCTAAACCCTACAGGCTGCTTTTATGTTTCCAGCCTGTGCAAAATATTTAGAGAAATTAAAAAAGAAAATCACTTTCATAATGATGTGGTCAAAATTTAATAGTTTATACATACCACACTAATCTGCATATAACATACAAAATTACTCGTCGGATTGGCTTTTTTTTGTGCTAAACATCTGTCTTGTGTTGGACTTTATTCAACACTTTGTAACTGTCTCTCTGTAACAGCTGAGTTCTGTTAGAATGAGTGACACCGGGAGTTTATGGGAATAGAAAGGTCAGTCAAGTTTGAACAGCTGAGGCCCAAAAAGGGATTGAACAGCTGTTTTTGGCTGTTCATAGGTGTGGGATGAGAGACTGGCCAAGTCAGCAGAATCCTGGGCCTCTCAGTGCATATGGGAACACGGCCCACCTCTGGCCATGAAGTTCATGGGTCAAAACCTGGCCATCAGCACTGGGAGGTACAGTACAGTCATTCCTGTTTTGCAACAACATTTGTTCACCTTCTTGAGGCAACATCTCTGATGCCCTTTGAATATCTCATACAATATATTTCACATTTCAGTAGAATAAATACTAGATGGGTTTCATTATTTATTAGACAGTCTGGATGGATAGACTATTTCATACTGTATATATTACATTTGAGCCACACAACAAAATGAGTTTGTTGTGCAGGAATGGGACTTTTTTAAAGGATCTCATCCTTCTTTATTTCTCCACACTGACTCTGCACTTTACTATATAATCTTCACTGTATTTCAGGATTTCACTGTAGCATTTTTTGTGTCTGTATAATGGTAATTTCTTCCCACAGATACAGGTCCATACTTGAACTTGTGAGATCTTGGCATGATGAGAAACATTCCTTCTCCTACCCCAGCCGCTGTGGTGGCTCTGTGTGTTCCCACTACACCCAGGTGAAATTTAAGGATCCAAAATCTTTACAGTCATTGTACAATGAGAATATGCCAGCTTTCTACAAACAGTGTAATAAATGATAATAAAGACACAATTCATACAATATAAGGTATACAAAATGAAGTGGTCTGAGAATAAGTGATACAAGTGAAGAAAAAGTGATGATCATTCATGAAAGATTATTTCATAGAATTGCATGGTAACACTTCACAGGAGAAACATGTAACTTAGTAACTCAGTTACTATTCAAGTACAAATCATGAACAAATATAGTAACTACTGTATGAAATATACCAACCGTTATGACTGATTAATGCTGAATGAACATGGGACCAGTACAAAACTAGCACTTTGTTCCTGGTTAGTTAATACATTAAATAATAGTGTACTACTGCATTATGTCTGTTCCTTAACTAAAGTATCACCAAATTGCATTTTCATGGTGACTAACCCTCAGCCACTATGCTTCCTGTTTCTTTTTGTCTTTATCCCTTTGAAAAGCAAACATTTACCATAATAATCATCCACAAATAATGCAGAATATACACACAGACATCATACAGATAGAAACATAAGAATTATTACACAGGTTTTACTTATATAGCTCAATTGATCTGATGTTGTAAAAGTCCTTACTTCTATCTAAGATATTGGAGGTACTTTCCAATAATTACGTCACTTTTGAGAAAGAAGAAGAGTTGCCTTCCAGCCGTTAGTGTCCGTCCGCAACACTCCACATGCTTGACGGTCTGTTTCAGATGGTGTGGGCCAGCACCAACCGAATTGGCTGTGCCGTCAGCAGGTGCTCAAACATGAACGTGTTTGGTAGTGTGTGGCGAAAGGCTGCCATCCTCGTCTGCAACTATTCAATTAAGTAAGTGATAACATCCTGGAACCTTAATGATCCACCATTAAGATGCTAACAAAAGTATAGCATCGAAAACATTTTATTAAAAACACAGACACAAATTTATGTATATATGTACTGAAGTGACATTTTAACAATATAATATTTTCCTGGTTCCTTATCAGTCAAAGTTTAACAGATTTTAAAGAGCGCTTATGGAGCATCTAAGAAAGCTTTCAGAAATCAAAATATATTTCAAACTATTTAGTTCATTTTGATATAGGCCTGTGTAATGACACGTTCATAGAAGCTGCTAAGATTTAAAATGCAACTCAGGTAAATGAACACCCATCAGACTAGAAATTGTCTCCCAGCTAAATTCTTATAATATACGCATAAAACAGTCCCATTAGATTCCAAGCAGAGGTGGTTCAATATCTAATTAAGACTTTGGATTTGATTGTCATTAATATCCCAGTGAGTAACATGAAAGTGCAAACAGAACAAATACCTGTGTTAGAAAGACCAACGTAATCGTGGCTTTCATAAAGCACACTCAGTGTGTGGATTGCACATTATAATGACCATATTGCATTTTCCTGTTTCAGAGGTAACTGGGTCGGAGAAGCTCCTTACAGGACGGGGCGACCGTGTTCGGCCTGCCCACCCAGTTATGGAGGCACCTGCAGCAATAATCTCTGTGGCTCTGCTTTAAAGTCCAACAAGATTACTTGGTTTTAGCGTTACAATGTTGGTCTGCGTAATTTCATTTCGAGACTGCTCTGTTAACACATGAACAAAGCTTGACATCCAATGAAACTGAGATGAAGAAGAACCTGAAGGTGGCCTTTTGTAAATGTCTAGTCTTATATCTTGGCTTTATCCCGTATGTTCCTAAGAATTTGCGTTGCAATACCACTATGTATACATGAGTGCTTCATTTTTTTCACATTATTATTTAATGACTGTTATCTGGCGCCGCCTGCTGGATATGGTGATTATTGTCTTTGATTTTTACTACGTTCAATGATACTCCGGGCCTCATCGTTTTCACAAACGTCTGTTAGAGAGAAATAATAAGGTCATATTCTGTGTGGTACAACCAAGTTTTCAGTGGAATAGATTTTTTAGAAAAACCTCAATAAGAGGGAATCTCTGTTGAGGGATAATTTTTTTTGTTTTTTTCATGCAGTTCATTACAAGGTAAATATAAACTTAATCTAAATGGTCAAACTGCTCGTACTCATGCCTGATTATTTATACTGTAGTATTGCTGTTTTTGTTGTTAAAATGACATAATAAATATAATTGTCATTAATTTCTGCCAGTAATTCAGTGATCCAGTCCCTGAAGGTGCACTTTTCTTCAAAATCAAAAACAACATTACAAATTTTGCTTCCTTTTTAATATACTGCACTTCTCACATCCATTTGTTTTTGTTTTGTTTACAGTAAAACCTTTAGATGTGCGTCTCTGATGTTATAAATGAAGGTTCCTATGCTGAGGACAGACTTTGGGATTTCTTAAGTTACCTTCTGTCTTATTTGACCTGCTCAGTAAGTGGCCTCTCAACTAATAAAGACATTAAAATTGAAGACAATGTTCTTGCTGCTGGACCTGTCTATATTTCTAAATGGACAGGTGCAATGAACTCTGACGCTGTTTTAACCTCTCAAGGATGTTTCCTCCCCACCTTCATCTCGATTCATGTTCACTTAATTGGTCACATTGGATATTTTTCCATGACCCTGGTTGAATAAAGAAAGTAACATTGAATAAAAGCTGTGAAGTTCCGAGAGGTGACCTAGTTGCCGAGTGTGAAACACGCACAGTTGATTGTTGTTCAGAGTACCGGTATTGGATGGTCATCGCACATTGAAGGTGTGGTCTCCTCCAAAGGTTTAAGGTCTTTTTGCTCTCATTTTGCATGTGCAGTGTCAATGGGGTGGGGCTCAGCAGGTAAATTTATGACTGATTGTATTTATCATTGTCCATTGTGGATGAAAGAAGAAGCTCAATAAAATTCAGAATAAAATAGAAGAGGAAAGACAGGTAAGGAAATATTTAAGTTATCTAATGAGAGCATATAGGCTGACTCCTTTGATTCATGTTCAAGTTGGGTTATGCATGCCAGTGAGGTGGAGAAATCATTAATAAATATCATATTTAATATCAGTATTCACAATTACCAGTTGGTATATAAGCAGATGGTGACAGATGATGAACAAATGTGATTATAAGTAATACCTGCATTTTTTTAAAATAATGATTGTGGTCACTTTTTGCATGTTATATTTTCATTCTGATTTTTACTACCTTTTATTACTAAATGCAATCTTGTGTTTCTTCAGGGATATTTAGAAATCATACGAGGTTTGTTATTTTACACAGTGTAGAATTTAAATCTTTACTAACTCTCTAAATCTCTAAGCTTGCGTTCTTACAAATAAAATGTTTACTTTCTAACAAGGTGGGTGAATTGGTCCACAGTCTCCCTTCAATTAATGTGAATTAGTCTTCATTTAGAAGTTTTAAAAAACACCATCAAGTCTTTGGGATACAGGGCTACATCGGTGACTTGTCAAGTTGTAGATATGTATCTGTCATCTCAGCCTAATCTTAAAGTAAATAAAAGTCCTGTTTTTACATTTGTTTAGCATATTCTGTAAACAAAAGCAATAAATTAAACTAAGAAGAACTGCATCAAGCAGGAGTAATGTCTTATTCATATCTGTTAATCCATGACTGACTTACTGAGCAGTGAAACATACGCTTTTCAGTCTATATTTAACTAATTCTTTTTTAATTAATGAGAACAGCTGCATGTGACCAAGTAACACACTGATTAGTGAAGTGAGTCAAATTCATGGAGAAATTAACTGAAAATTTGTGAATTGTAATTTGGAAAATTACAATTTTGATACATTTATAGAGGATGCTGATATTGTTAGTGTTATTGATAGTGTTGATAGCTGTGATGGAAGATGCTTCCACTTTATCCTCTGGGTCCTTCTGATCCTCTTCTTGCACCCTGGGCTCTGAGCTTCTCCTTTAGATGTTTGCACCGCTGCTTCCATCTGGCAGACCCCTAATGACATTTCCCAGGATATCTGGTTCAGCGTGGAATGTGCATGAAGCATCATAGCCAAGGAGAAACTTTATCAACCTGACACCTACCTGTGTGTAATACTGTAAGCTCAACCAAGCTGACAGCAACTTGTGTGTAATACTATGACAGCCCCCAACTGAAATTTACCTGAGCATAATACTATTGGTTCCACCAACCTGACACCTATTTCTCTGTAATATAATAGGTTGTAACATCCTGAAACCTACCTGTGTGTGATACAATTGTCTCTACCAACTTTGACACTTGTATCTGTATCATACTCTAAAATGTTCCAAAGCGATGGCTATCAGTATATAATACTACAGGCTATAACTACCTGAAATGTACCTTTACATAATACTACAGACTGCAGCCACCTGTAACTTACCTGTATGTAACGCTAAAGGCTCTAACTACCTATGTGAAATACTAGTGATAAATGATACCTGATAAAAATCTCTACCAAAGTGACACCTATCTTACGTAATCCTGTAAGAAATCACATGTAGTCCACATTAAAATGCTCAAGGACAAGCATATCATAGATTCTTATGTCTGCCCATTTCCTTTGAGCAATACTACCTTAAGTAGCATGACAGTGATGTAAATTATTTGGTATCACGAGATTATTTTGTAGAAAACCAAACCCAGAAGGGACCTTGCACATGTTTGTGTAAGCAAGTGTTAAACTAAAAATGAATATAATGTCTAAACACAATTTCTGAATCTTATAGCATATCTCACTGTATACATGCATTAAAATTCAGATTGCTTTGAATAATTCTGTCAGGTTCGCAAATAAATGTAGTAATTTTCAAACTTTTAGGACAAATCCTCTGCATACATTAATTTAATAAACTGATTTTAGATTTTGTGCACTTTTCCTATAAATCTCTATGGACAGCATCAGTCATTATTCTGAATCTGTGAATTCAGTCATCAGCCTTTTGCAGTTTATTTTATATATCAATGTGAAAAGTCCTGACTGAGTTGAAGGAGGAACTTGAGTCTGCTCTAGATGCCTTAGCCACAAGTTCGGTCCTGTCCCAGCCTGATTGGAAAGAAATGAATCTTCTCACCGCCTTTCTCTCTTCCAATCTCCCACATCATGCCCAGCTTCCCAGGGATATCCATTCCACTGATGCACAGTCTTACACTGTGACATAAGAAGGATTATTCTAATCAGGAAATGAGATAAAACCCAAACCCACCATTTTAAGTTCAGTGAATTTTTCGAGGGGCATCATTTACAAAATAATACTTCTGTACTACATTAGTATTCCATCTGTCACATAATGCACAACAGCCTTGAAACATACAGTTACATTAAAGCCAATGAACTGGCGAGGAAGCTGCTGTCATTTTTGACCTGCATAAATTAACATTGCAGTGATGCTCATTTCCCCAAGTGTGGCTGGGAGTCTCAAAATTGTAGCATACTGAATGTTTTGTGTGGTCCTACACAAACCCTTACTTTCCCCCTGTATTTACAGAGTTGTTGTCCTGCTAGGCTTTGAAAAAAGCAGCATGGAAACCAATCGTTTATGAGAGAGAAGGACCATATGAAAAGAGAAAGAAGGCATGGTAGAAACAGGAAGCTTGCTTCTATCACCACTGTTGCTATAGCTGCAGCTGCCTTATAGGCCGTTGGTTACTGTGTAACCCTCTCCACCCACGTTTGCCCAGATTAGGAAAATCAATAAGATAAGAGGAGTACCCGCCTTACCTTGCACCAACAACACCTTTCTCAGGGTAAAGCTTTGGCAAACTCCTATGTTTTACACCTCAAGTGTAAGAAATCCAGAAAAGGTGAAAGAAGAAGAGAGGAATAATATGGTCAATGATCAAACACAGGTCAGCACGAGTATGGACTTTCCATATGGTGAGTTTTCTCATCTTCTGGTCACTTCCCTCAAAGCTTCCGTGCCAATAAATTGTGTTTTTACACCAAAGCCAGCTGTTAAATATAACTTGTGGTCTTATTACCAGATTTGTTCTGGTAAACAAAAGCAATTCTGGATTTCCTAGTTCTGCTTGAAGGGGGAGAAATGTTTATGGTTGTGTTTGTTAATCTCAAGACTTTAGAAGGATCATTTTAGGTGTGGCAGAGCCATATAGGAGATTAAAAGGCCCATTTTAAGCACACACAGTAAGTAATAAATGATTCCGATAGGATATCGGCAGTCTTTGCCTCTGCGTGAACTAAAGATGAAAGACGAGAATGAAAGAGAAGCAAACCTCAGTTTTCCTTTTTGAATATTATTGATTTTTGAATGTTTTTCCCCCTCATTCATCGCTAATTTTGCGATTGGTATAGAAAGTATTGCAGTGCCCTCAAAAGTAGCCTGGATATAAATGGACTCCTGTCATTTTATCTTAGAATGAGGAATAGAAATTATCAGACAAAAGATTCCAAATTCATTTTTGAATATTACGGTTGGCTTTTTTGAGATTATTAAATATAACCATTTTAATGGTAAACTTTCTCCGATGTGGGTGCCCTGCTACTAAAAGTTAACATGAAATATTGGAAGAATATAGGATAAAAATAATAATTTTGCTCCAAGAAATAAAATCATTATTTTTAGGAACCAAAAAAGGATGTGGATTAAGCTATAAACACAGCTAAGACTCACCTCTTTAAGTTTGTCATCTCCAGGATTTAAAACAATAAATTTTTGACATTTAATGAGTAAAAAGTGTTGAGGGGGAAATATTGTTATTTCTAATACAAGGTTACTTTTAACTGTAAGGCCAATGTAGTCAAGAGCACAAGTCTATAAGCTGAAAGTTGAGGTATTTTATTATTAGTGTTGTTGTCATCATTGTTGTTGTTCTTGTTGGTGGTGGTCGTCGTGTTGTTGGTGGTGGTAGTCGTGTTGTTGGTGGTGGTAGTCGTGTTGGTGGTGGTGGTAGTCGTGTTATTGGTGGTGGTCGTCGTGTTGTTGGTGGTGGTCGTCGTGCTGTTGGTGGTGGTCGTCGTGTTGGTGGTGGTCGTCGTGTTGTTGGTGGTGGTTGTCGTGTTGTTGGTGGTGGTAGTCGTGTTGTTGTTGTTCTTGACTGTTTATGAGTGTACACTAATAAGGCCTTTGTATCCATTGTTGTAAATGCTGTTTTAAGCCTCTTTCAGCCCTTCCAAGTTACAAACACTTATTTGTGCGAATCTGTGCTGAGACCATTTCAGAGTTAAAATTCTTTTGAAACACTTTACACTGAAAGTGAAACTACATGACTGTTATGCTCTTTGACCGTGAAATAACAAAAATATTTGATCCTGGAGTCTTGATGTAATTTCGTAGTGTGGGATTGTACACGGTTATTAAGCCAATAAGCTTTAGATACCCAGATTTTTTGGCTTGTTGATGATACAGTTTGAGGAAGAGAGTTAATGTTGCTGTTCCACTTGAATATCTTTTGTCCATCCATCTACCGTTCATCTAGCTTAGGGTTGCAGGCAGCTTAGACCGCATCTGGTGGTTCACACTGCATGGGATGCTGGGCCACCACACAACGCTCTCATGCACAGACTCTCACACACAACATTGTACAGGGTTAAAGAATTAATTTATTAATCATTTATGATAATATTGTTAAGAAAAACTGCACTTAGAAAAATCATATGGATTGTTTAGAGAACGTTTCTACACAATATTCAAATTTAACTAAACATTGATTATTTGCTATGTACAGTGAATTAACATTAATCGTAATAAATTCATATGTATACTAATTAATTAACATTTATGCTGACCTTAACATTAGAGTGTCCTGGTCACAGTGTCCTTGGCACTTAAGCCAAGTTGCTCGCTTAAACCACTAGTCTGCTCCTTTTGCATCCACTTTAACTTCATCAATAGGCCGTAAATTAAAATTTATCTGGTAAAATTCCTGAATTGTGGATGGACTGAAATAGTAGAAAACTATTCCACATCTCCAGCTAAATCGGGCCTTGTAATAGATTCTTTGTGAAAGACAATTACAAATAAATGAAACCTCATTTAAATTGCTTATTACCATCCATCCATCCATTTTCTATACCTGCTTGACCTAAGTAGCATCATGGGTGTGTGGAGCCAATCCAGAAGCCAAGCCAGAAGGTATGAAATAGAAAAAAAAACTTGGTGTCGACCTCTTGCAGAATTATAACAATGTCCAATTGCATAATTTAATTTAAAGGTGAAATTACTTTTTAGAAACAGCTATAGCTACTCTGCTCAGGAGGTGACACTATTGCCTTACACCGCCAGCACTGGGGTTCAAATGCTGCCTCTGGTTTGTGTCTATGGAGTCTGCATGCTCTCCCTGTGTGACTGTGGATTTCTTACAGCTACTCCAGTGTCTTCCTCCAGTGCAAAGCCGAGCCATTAGGTTAACTGATGTCTCTCAAACACACACAGTGTATGATTGAGTATGTGAGGGTGTCCCCTATGGTGGGCTAGTAAGTCAGCCAGCATGTCTGGTGCCCTATACTGTCTTTGATAGGCTTTAGGCTGCCCCAGTTGTGACCTTGACCATGATAAGTAGTTGGTGACAGATGGATTCATACAAGCAACAAAAAAAATCCAGTCCACATAGTAAAGCATGCAAGAGTCATTCTGCTTGATTGATGCAAGAATAATTCTACTTAAAAAACTCATTTAAACTGAAAACTGTGTGTCATAATGTCTTAATATTCTAAGGGCAAAAGCAGAAAACAACAGTACAATATTCATGCAGTTATAGTATTTTAACAGTATTTATAGTCAGATGAAGCAAATGGTTGGTCAATCTTTGCCTCACATCCATAGAAAAATAGAATTAAGGTCCTTTGTCTAAGAAAGGCGACAGCATAACAGCCTCAGAGTATTAATCACGGATTGTCTGTGCGAGAAATATAAGCATAATTGCTGATGACTGTCATGACCACAGCCGATGAACTGGTTGGCTTGAGCCCTGAATGTATGAATATAATAGGACTGGCAGCTTCTCTCTGTGGCTGAGGCCTGGTAGACAAAGGGTCAAAGCCTGGGCTGGGTTTATGACAGGGCTCCACTGAGCCCTCGACAGTGTCAACAAGAGGCCCACCCCAAGCCAGCACAAACAAACCGGCAGCACCATTGCAAAGCCCGAACTGTTACTAAATGTAGCTAAAATCGATTTTCAGAATGCAGTTTAATTCCTGAGCCTATTTCATGGTTGTTAATGAGAGGGACCCAGACAGATCTCCAGTGGAGCAGGGGGAGAACACTGAGTCTTATCGTTATTTCTCCTTATTGTCCCACGATTGGGTGTATAGGGAAATGTGGCTGTTCTGCCATCAGCATGTCCACTGAGATGGCTGTAATTTTTCACACTCACTCTTTCCACCAGCTTTTCAGTATACATATTGATATGTTCAGCTTTTGCCTTGGTTATTAGGTAGCCAGGAGCTCATTTGTATGTGGTCGTAAAGTGAGAGGTGACGTGGTTCATCCCTGATATGAGAAAATGAAAATAATCACTGCAGCTTGCAGGACCTTTGCATTCTCGTCTAGCTCCTTCTGTGCGTGTCATGGTGTGTTATGGGGCTGATTAAACAGGACAGGATTTTAGGTGGGTCTAGTTTTTAACTTCAATGTAGCTTTCAAAATTTATACTTTTTAAATAGGTGGAATTTTGCTATAGCATGAAGCCCCTGAGATGCATCAGAGAGTCTGACCAGCCATTATTTGACAGGGATAAAGATGTCAGACCTCTTGTTTTCATCTCCAACATTATTCCACAAGCTGGCGCCATCAATGAGCCTTCTTTTCTGGAACCGTTCAGAGATGAAGGTCTTTGCTTCTGAGTGATTTTGGAAATCACTAAAGGGCAGCCTGTCAGTTGGGTTTCCTCCGATGTACCATCATGCCCTAGATGTCCCAGTTTTTCATGCTGAATGCAAACCTGCCCACAACCCCTCGCTCGCTTTGCTGCTCTGTGCATGCAGATCATCTGGAAAGGCTGGACTGTTCTCAAGACAACAACACGCAACAAACAAGGGCAGACAGGTCCTTATGGCTGACCAGTCTAGTCTCACGTTGGCTGTATTTGGTCTTTGTCTCTCTTGGGTCTTTCCCAGCAGTGTTCTATGTTAAATACTGTATCATTACTAATATCATACCCCAATCCTTTCCCATGTTTTACCGCTCTTTACCCCATTGTGCTGGGCTGCCGTTCACTACAGGCATGGGGGGGGGATTTTCTCTTTTGTCCTCCTGACACCGTTAGGCTGCATACTCAGGCCTCCAATCAAATCTCATTGTGACAAGAATTAGGACATAATCTGGAGCACGGTGCCTGCAATGCTGCCCAGCCCCTGGCCTGAGCCCCCAGGACACTCGCGCCTTGCAGCCCGGCCTGGATAGGGGCCGGATCTTCATTTGGGGCCCGACAGGTCATAGACAATGTTCCAGGAGGATGGCACTTTCCACAGCATCAGTCCAGGTACAAGCCAATTCAGTTCAGGTAGACTGACCACAGCACTGCACGGTGTATTTTCAACATTAGCATACATTGACCAGGGTGTTACCCAGTGTATTTAAATCTGTTATGGATGGACTGGTATAGTACATTGTATTGAAATTCTGCTGTAGAGGGACTGATGTGTTACACTGTATATTTAAATGTAATGTGGATGGACTGGTGTACTGCATAATGCATTTAAATATAATGTGGATGGACTGGTGTACTGGACAGTGCATTTAAATGTAATGTGGATGGACTGGTGTACTGCATAATGCATTTAAATGTAATGTGGATGGACTGGTGTACTGCACAGTGCATTTAAATATAATGTGGATGGACTGGTGTACTGCATAATGCATTTAAATGCAATGTGGATGGACTGGTGTACTGCACAGTGCATTTAAATGTAATGTGGATGGACTGGTGTACTGCACAGTGCATTTAAATGTAATGTCATTGGACTGGTGTGTTGGACTGTGTATTTAAATGTAATGTTGATAGCCTGGTGTACTACACTGTGTATGTGCTATTAATGGATTGATATGCTACAGTGTGTATTTAAATCTACAGTAGATTAATTGGTGCTACATAGTGTCATGGATGTAACAATCTACATTTAAACGTGTAGTGAATGGATGGGGTGACTTCGTTGTGCATTTAAATCTGGACTGGCTATAGCAGTGCAGTACTTACTTGCTGCTCTGTTTCAAAGAACACAGTGTGCTGAAACCTCGCCCCCACTGCTGTACCTAGACATTCTTTACCACTCTTGGTCTGTCAAATGTTCACATAAGAACAAGTTTGGAATTCATTGCAAATTCAACAGTTATGAAGTATTACATAAAACTTTGCAAAGGCATTACTTAAATGTGCATGCTTGCACACAAACTTGTGCACAAACTGAAATACAGAAGAAAATCCACCACATCTGTAAAAAATCTCTCCATCCATCTATACATCTATGAGCTTATCTAATAAATATTTATAGACAGCATTTCTGCTCTAACCTTCTGTTCTCAGAAACAGCTGGACAGTAGAAATTAGACCAGGGAAACAGAACCTGCATAACTCTATGTATGGTTCATAACGTAGGTACAGCACAAACACATGTCATTATTATTATAACTTAACACTACACATGTATCGATGTATAGCATGCAACATGAATACTGAGGCTTGCTTAAAATTAAGTGTTGTTGTTGTGATCAACACTCCTTGTAGTTAACCAGTGGATTTGCAAGACTGTTATCCTAGCTAAGAAGGCTAAACCAAGGCTGGAGATATTAGGGTCTTTCCACACATTTTGCACAAGATGGTGCTGTTTATCCAAGGACACTATAGTGTCATAGCCAAAAAAAAACGAGGTATCCCAGCTCACCAGGCATCAAACCGGGGCATGAACACTTAACACCAAAAATGCCAGCTGTTAAGGAGGACAGCTAACAGGGGCATTAACACCAAACACGCCAGATGTTAAGGAAGATAGCTCTCTGTGGCATACAGTAACTACTTAACTTAAAAATTGTCCTCTAGGAAGACAGCTGGCAGGGAGATGAACTTTTAACATCAAAAAGGGCAGTGGTTAAGGAAGGCAGCTAGCAGGAAGATGAACGCTTAACACCAAAAAGGGCAGTGGTTAAGGAAGGCAGCTAACAGGG
>JABFEA020000110.1:5651938-5687597 GCA_019775915.2 Cyphomyrus plagiostoma | reverse complement strand
GTAGTACGAATTAGAGCGGAGGAGCGGCGGAGCCAACAGCCTCGTGAGCGAGGAGCGGAAATTCTCACCGCTCCACTTCGCTCACGTGGTCTGGTTCAGATGGTATATAAAAAACTGAGACATTCTCAAGGTGGTTTAGAATACGCTGTTTGGATAGGGAGCTTATAACAAGAGCTGGACTCAGCAGTACCATCCTTTGAAGGAGTTCCTGCCACCTGTATTTGTAAATGTGTCACACAGACCCAGACATCAAGGAGGAGCTCAAATCACACCCATCCATCACACAAAATTTGTTTGGTTTTGTGATCTGACGAAACAAGCCACTGTCTTATGGCCCAGGAGACTTTTTTTAACCTGAATGTTTGTATTTAAGATCACTCCATGACAGCGTCTTCAACTAAAATGAGCACGGTGGAACATTTAACTAGAGGAACATTTCAGTAGATCTCAAATAGTAAAAGAGATGAAAAGTTGCTCTCACAGGCGGAGAGGCCACGCAGGCTCTGTTTACAGATAGTGATCAGTTAACAAGGTTCTCTCATACTCACATCATACTCACATATCGCCACCATCTCCCACTGTCAGCCACTGCTGGCTTGTTCCTGGACTCAAATATGCTGCTGCAAGCACATTACTTTTTCTTTTTTTCCCTTATCGACACATCCCTGCACCATAAAACACACTGTTCATTTGTGCTGGAAGACTTTTAAAACTCAGCGAAGCATTTTCCTTATATCCCACACGCAATCACTCTTCTAGAGCACAGAAACGTTCCCTTTGGTCGCACTATTAATTCCTTTTTCTTTTTCTGGCAATGTCTCCTCCCAATGTGATCGCACGTCTGAAATGCAAAGGTATCTTTCAGGAGAAGGTACAAATAGGCAGTGCTTTCAAATGGAGTTTGGTCAGTGGTCGGCTATTCCCGAAGAAAGACAGGACTTTGTTCACAAACTGGAGTTTGAAGTTTCAAAGGGGAAAATAGCAGTGGCGTTACATCAGTCTTTCAGAGCCATTTGCTGTTGACTTTTAGCCCCGGGCAGCCTGGATGACTGATTGTAAGACACAGAGCATTTATTTATTGTTATGGGGGATGAGACGAGGACAGCTGAAGTCTTCCTTTCAGGCAGCTCTTCCTTCCTTTCTTAGCAGCCATTACTGCTATTTAGCCCGACCTCTGGTGTCCAAAATATGGACAACCACTTCATCCACCTAGGAAATTATTTGATTTTTTTCCTCCAAAATACAGGAAATACCTAAAACATTGTGTTGGTAAATAATGTGGGGCTGTGTTTCTGGTTTCACTTGCTAACCACTGCTCGTTATATTTTAAAATAAAGAAGCTATTATATTTATTGTAAATGTATTACAATTGTAATAAAGACGTGTTTCTCTACACCTGGTGCGATTAGTAAAACCAGCAGTTTACAATTTATTTGTTTTGGCTAGTTATTCCTAATAATCCTGTACATAATCTTGTAAGTTAAAAACAAAATGGTTTCTAAGGCCAAAACCCCCGCACCCCTGACCAGGATAAATTGCCAAAAGATGGACAATTTGTAGTGTACTGCATTAGTAGTGATAGTAGTAATACTGGTGCAGTAGAAGCTGTAATATTAAATACTAGTAATACTCGTAATAGTAATACAAGTTGTCGCAGTAAGTAGTATTCAAATGTAACAGTATTACCTGTTGTGGTAATGATACAATACCTGTAGGTGTTTTTTTAGATAAAAGGTGGAATATGTGTAATATTATTTCAACCAAGGAGACCAATAGATAGTTGACAGGTGTCTATTTGTCGAACAAATTTAAATGAGTATGTGAACAGTGATTTGGCGAAGCCCGTCTCTTGGTCGTTGGTTCCATTGACTCTGACACTGACAGATTTGGTGACCAGGCAGGAGGTGAAGGAGCCAAACCCAGACCAGGACGGGGAGCCGAAGGTGGTGGTGGAGGGGAGGGGGGGGAACCGAATAGCTGTAACGGCAAAGAAGTGGGTTAGATTTAGTCTTTATATAAAACCTGGAGCGCTGTGATTGGACACGCTGGCGTTGATTAATAAATAATAATAATAAATAATAATACATTTTATTTATATAGTGCTTTTCAAGACACTCAAAGGTGTTCTATTAGGTGTTCTTGTTTGAACTTTCGTATTCACTTTCATTAAATCTTGGGTTGGGTGTTGATATTAGGAATGCCAGGTGAACAGTCCCGAGTGCCAGGTGAATAGTCTGGAGAGTCAGGTGAACAGTCCTGAGTGCCAGGTGAACAGTCCTGAATGCCAGGTGAACAGTCCCAAGTGCCAGGTGAACAGCACTGAATGTCAGGTGAACAGTCCCGAGAGTCAAGTGAACAGTCCGGAGAACCAGCTAAGCAGTCTGGGTACAGCACTCACTCCCCTCCTGCAGGGATATGAACTGAAGCTAACAAACTCAAAATATCCTTCAGATATTCTCTTTTGGGAGGGGGGGAGGGTTAAAAAGGGAAATGATATTGATCTGGCTGAGGCCTTGTGTATTTGAAATAGCTATTACATTTCCATATTTAAAACAAAGTATGTAAAAATGTGGTGTCAGAAAAGCCTCTCTGCATTTATGTGCTGATATACCGTGCAAAAATCTGAAACATTCCCTCACAGTTTGGCACTGTGTCAAGGAAGGAAAGATTTCACCTTGTAGATTGTCTTTTATAAGGCTGTTATTGCAGTTATGAGGAGGTCACAGAAAATGAAGATGTGTGCTGAGATAAGGGACTTAATGAGAGGTCTGATAAGATATTCTTCATGGAGGTGAGTCATTCCTTGACACAACTGTTTCAGGTGTTTCAGATTGATGCTGGCAACTGTGCATGGATTTGGAGTCCAGAATTCTTTCTCACTCTCTATATTGCACACTCTAGACACTTGTGATCAGTGGTTGCTGGTCTGGCATATGTTTCATAAACTATGTGTGTATTTCCGCATGTATGAGTATGTGTCGTGTCTGTATGTAAGCTAGGAGGTTCTTTACTTAAGATTCCACATAAGTAATTAATCTATCAGGATAGGGGAGTGATCTAAGCCCAATTTTATAGACCAGAGTAGATCCTTGTCTTCCATGAACGCTATAGAGCTCCAGTTTGCAACTTAGAAGGACACTGAGGATCAATATCAGTGAAATCGTATGGTAGAATTCTGTTTAAGAGCAACAGAAGTAGTTTGATTCATCTCAAAGTCTCAGTGAGGTACACAACCTGATCTGCACCAGTAAAATGTCTGGTTGCATAAATAAAATTAAAATTACTTGCTTTGGATGAACATATCAGGTAAGCAACTGAAGGTACAGGGGGCATGGTGACATTTTATCAGGGCCTTCAGAATTGGAATGATGGTAGGGTTGACCAATCAGAATAAATAGCAAAAATACTTTCATCCTCTGATGGGATTAGTCATTGGGAGCAATGGATAGGCAAAGCTGCACCCCATAATGCAAGGTAACCTCAGCAGAACTGTGGAAATGAGGCACAGCTGCTTTTACAGATCTAATGATCACCTCATGCAGGAAATTATGAAATTCACCAGGCCGCTTTTGTGCCCCAAAGATCATTGACCTGTTGCTTTGCAGCTACTTTCCCTTCTTCAAATAGAGGGCCAGTTCCTGGCATTTCACCTTTGCATGTGAATTGAGGGGAGTGGTTTATGGAGTGGTGCCAATTCAGATTGACTACTATTTCTGCAATGGTTCGAATGACTTCAGAATGATAAGCTGACTTACCAAAAATAACACAATAAACTGAAACAAGTTTTTAGGCACGAATGATAACTTCCAGCATTGTTCTTGAAAATTAAGCAGCAACCATTCCCATAATTCTGACTTATTTTTCTCACTTCCTCCTGCATCGCACTGCAGCAAAGTCTCACTAGTATGATATAGTTCTGTTCTTTTGGTCAAGTGATTGGCAGACTGACGTAATGCAGAAATACGTATGACATACCCAGCGAATGACACACCCTAAAATTTCCCCATTCCATACGCTCCTGCAGTTTAGGGTGTTTTCCAGTTCAGAATGCTCAGATAAAGCTAACAAAGTTAAAGAGCACTCAGCAGTATAGCTGGCTGTGATTTCAGGTAATTTTCTACATGTAGATTCTAGCCTAGTTTCTTCTGTGCTGTTGACTGTCATTCATGAACAAATCGTCAGATGAGCTCTGGCAGGCCAAATATAACACAATTACTGCCCTGTTACCCTGATGCATCAGAATATGTGGGTAAATAACCTTCAAAGAAACTTCAGCCGGTTGAAGCCAGAAAAAGTAGCTGCAATAATCACTAATCACACCTGCTGATGAGGAATGATGAGAAGTTTTATGGGTCCTAGTAGATTGGTTCAACAAGAAAGAAATCTCATCAGTCCCACTGGTGCTATCTCTCTAAAAACCAGCTTAGGCTCCCCGTTGGATTGGTGGCTAAACATTAACCAAGTAGCTACTCTAACTCTCTGAGGAGAGGAGCCCTATGCTGTCAATCAATCTGTTGTGTCCCCACAAACTCCTCTCCCTGATTGAGGTGTCACATGGGGCGGGGCCTTCGGAAGAAGGGTGGGCCGGGGACCCAGGTAGAGACAAGTCCTTTGCCCCAGCGTGTGCTGGCTGAGAATGCGTTTATCCAAAGCACTGCTCGACATGGACATGGCCGATTACAGCGAGGCTCTGGACCCAGCCTACACCACGCTGGAGTTTGAGAACATGCAGGTGCTTGCGATGAGCACAGGTGAGTCATTTTCTGGGGTCGGCTTATGGACTTTGAGTTTTAGACTTTTGCGGACATCCTGCACATGACACTGTGACACGATGACCCCCAGGGTCCAGCAGCCCTCACACAACGTCTCACAGCCAACAGAACCACTGCTTGATGGTCATCTGACGGGAACCGTACTACACTTGCGAAATGTGAAAACAAAACCTGTAAAAGACTTTGGGGTCCTATCCTCTTCATCATTATAATGAACTCAATACAGTAAAGCTATTCTAAATGTTTTACCTCAACAAAATTATGCTTTTCCTTCACAAGCAAACATTTTTGGAAAGGACTTTTATAAAATGCATTTTCACTATGGCAAATGTATTTTAAATGAAGAAAATATGATTTATCTATCAAATATTACATAGAAGCTTTCCAAGTAAGCATTCAAAGTAAATGCAATGTTTCAGATGATGTCATAATTCAATTTACTGAAGTCTTCTGTCTAATAAGTGGCTTAATGCTTAGTATGTCACATGGTGTTATAACATCTGTTGCATAGTATTATATAGATAATTCAGGGAGTGTCTCTTTATAAAGAATTCCATGACAATTTTTGAAAGTTAAAAATATCTTGCTCCATGACTGTTTCACAACTATGGTGAGTGAAACATATCTGTATGAAGAACTAGGTGTGTGTGTAACAGACGGAGCCCATCCTTGCTGATTGTCTTACAAGAAATAATCAGTTAAATCATGTTTGATCATGGGTATAGAACATACCCAATCACTGTTTTGTTACATTGTATGATCAGCTTCTTAATCATTTGGCTAGATAGCCATCTCTCTATTGGCTTAATGTGGAGAAGCTCTCCTGTCTTTAATCAGCTTGGAAGGAATTTGTTTGGTATTAATGCAATCAAAGTTGCCATTGTCACCATTTTAAAGGAACAGCACTTCGTCTTGTATACTGAGTGAATCTTCAGCAGAGTATTCCTTGAGAAGGTGTTCTGCTCATGCAACAGTACAACAAGATGAATAGCTGGCATGTTATATTCATGGAATCAGCTATTTGCAGGTCTACTTCTGCTTATTAAAATGGTGCAACCTCAGATATGCGTAATGAAAGACAAAATCGTTGACTCATGATAAATACTAAACTAACTAAATTAAAACTCAAATAGATTTTTTTTCCATCACTGATTAAGAAATGATATAATCAGCATTGTTTTAATTGACATGCACATATTTACACATTATATTTATGTGTATCTAGGCTATATAATGGAACTGTGGTGTTGCAAATAATAAATATTCTCTTTTGAAGGTGTCTATGTAACCTTTCACCTAAAACTCCTGCCTAGATGGGACATCTTTCACAAGGAAGACATACACTGGTATTTAGCGATATAAAGGAAGAACAGAAATTTGAAGCTTTTGTTTCTGGAAAAACCCATCGAATCGCTGGGGTCCACACTTTTTTGTCTTAAGTGAAATATAATCCTGTCAGTGTTGTTCTTTTTGGACTCTTGGTAAAATCCAAATTTTTTTCAAAAACCTAATCTCCCAAAATGTGGGGTGAGCTCCAGACCTCTGTGACAGCAGAGGTTCCCAACCTCATGCTAAGTGTGTAACAGCAGTATTAGCCAGGCACTCTGGTTAATGAAGGGAAGAATTTGGTTCAGTTCTTTCTTCAGTTCAGCAAAAGTAACATACAGCAGTTTTAAAGCTCCTGCAAATGTTCTTCCCTATTTATTTTCGTTGGATAACTCCTCTGTCTCTTATCTGTCTGGCTTCTTCCAGTAATATATATAATATGCATATCCTCGTTGGAAAAACTAGCAGTTTTATTCACAGATTTAGAATAATAAATTAATAGTTAATAAACATTGTATTCCAACAAGTAATAATAAACAAAATAATGTAATAAAAATATAATAACATATCATAATGTAATAAAATAAATAATCAACAAATTTCTGGTATAAAAATATTCAGATATTCAGAGGCTGCCAAAAAAAAACCTTGAAATCTGTTATATAAGATTAAATAAAACATCCTGCCACTGGTGCTTCCCATGGCCTCCAGAACCAAGTACTTCTGTTTGCTGCTTCAGTTCATCCAGACACTGAAACTGAACTCCAGCTATCTTCTAGCATCATTCCCTTCCTGTACAAGTCGAGCGGCGCTGATGGACATGCCTGACCGGCGCCTCTCCTCTGGCTGTCGTTTCAGACTCCTCGCCCACAGAGAGCGTTGGCATGAATGCCGCCCACCAGCTGGGGGCAGGGACCCTCTGTGCCATCTGCGGGGACCGGGCCACGGGCAAACATTACGGAGCGTCCAGCTGTGATGGCTGCAAGGGCTTCTTCAGGCGCAGTGTCCGCAAAAACCACATGTACTCCTGCAGGTATGGGCCCGTCCAGCTCCCCGTGGGACTGACAGGAAGATCAGCTCCCTGCCCCAGCCTCTTCTTCCAAGAGGAGCCTTTGCATGGAGACCTCCAGTGTCCCATGTGACAATAAACAATATGCCTTTATTTTTACCTAAAGCGACTCCTGTTGCATGCACATCGGCTAGACATTAATTCTTCTGAATGTTTTTAAAACTTTTGGCATGGCACAGATGCAAAATCCTCTGGGAATTAAGTTGGTAGCTTTTGCTTACCTTTCCTTACTTAGCCAAACAGAAATCTGCAACATTCGCTGATTCCCCTTTGCCGCCCCCCCCCGTTATTTTAATATCTCTCCTTAGCTTTGCATTGGAAAAAAAAGAAGCTAGCTGTACCTGATTTAGCTGGCAACATCCTACACCGAAATACACAAAATAGCACTGGGAAAATCAAAAAACAGGTTCCCCGGCAGAAAAGGGAAGTCATAAAACAGGTTGTGACATTATAGTGACAGATGTGCCCAGATTTAGCGGCTGACTGTCCGTTTTCTCACCGCCAACGTTTGTTTTCCCCCCGAGTCGCAGTCAACTTGTCATTCTAGAACTCGTATGATTTCTAACTCCAGGTTCAACCGACAGTGCATAGTGGACAAAGACAAGAGGAACCAGTGTCGATACTGCAGGCTGAAGAAGTGCTTCCGGGCGGGAATGAAAAAAGAAGGTATTTATCTTTTGTGTCCGAAAACTGTTTTGTGTCAGAAAACTGTGTTGAGTTGGACACTTTCCATGGATTTCAGAAAAGGAGGGACTTCTGCTATCTTTGCTATTTTGAGGTAGATATTGCTGAGACAGGAGTAATAAAGAAATAATAGTTAATTCCTTAAATAATCACCAACTGGGGGTGACATGAGGTAGCCCTGCTGGGCGTCCAATCAGAATACAGTGGACAAAGTGGCTTTGAAGCTTGGAACGAACCCATTGGAGGGGCTGCTGGGCTGTGATGCAAGAAGCGGTCGTTAATGTTCACTAGAGAGTGCATAAAAATGTAGGTCTGGCTTTTGCTGAGCAAACACTTCCACAGCATCATAATTTGACAGTGATAAAAGTCCAGAGCTGTAAGACAGAATCTGTTTTAAAACCGGTTTGTTTCACACTTCAAACTCTGCAATAAGTTTAACTCACCTTGCTTCTCAAAATTACTTCCATCTGATATTTGTTGGTTATTTTTTCCCACAAAACATTGCCTTAAGGATATTGCAGTAAGACACCAACACTACTTTAAGTACTCCATATGTACTTGGCTGAATTAACATATTACATGCAATTTTTCAGAACACTTTCGATGAATGCCATGTATTTAAGAATCTATGAACACATTCATGACACATTATAATGTATTTATAAAGCATTATAAACATGGCTAGAAATATTTTTTAAAAGGCATGAGATTATACCCAGGGTTATTATGCATTATGAATGCTTTATAGAGCTCAATATCTATAATGCACTACAGATACCTTCATAATGCAGCACACGGCATCCTTAATGCTTATACCGACCATTATAATTCATTAAGTAAAGTGTATTGGAAATTGTTTGGACATGCAGTATATTTACTGTAAAAATGGAACTGACAGGAAGATCAGGATGTATTGCATTAATGGTGCAAGCGAGGAGTGATGTAACATGATTTCTTTACTCTCGAATGAATACCTGACCTGTTTTCTCTACAGCCGTACAAAACGAAAGAGACAGAATCAGTACGAGGAGGTCCAGTTACGAAGACAGCAGCTTGCCCTCCATAAACGCCCTGATCCAGGCGGATGTTCTATCCAGACAGGTGTGTTAGAACAGGTGGCCTCTCTCAATGCATGTTGGCATCCATGGCGATTCATTGGAAATATACGTTATGTTGGTGTACTGTCACTTCTGAGATACAGAAATAAATGGGTCACTGTCATTTAGCTTTTAACTTCTGGCAGGGTCTCCTATCAGGAAATACTACTATGCACTTATTACCTGAAGTATTTTTATGCCAATATGTAATTGCACACTACACTAAAAGACAATATTTAGACAAAAATGAAGAAAAACTGAAATGACTGGAACATGTTAAGTTTTTTTAAACAGTGGATTATTACTGATAACGGTCATGGTACCACATGGCACTGGCGCTGCAGAATGCCTGGAGATGAAACCCTCCTGGCTTTGTCAATTTCCTCTTCATTCAAGGTATCCCGTGATGTTTCAGATTTCTCCCACAGTGCCCATTCTGAATGGTGACATCAGGACAAAGAAGATGGCCACCATTACAGACGTGTGTGAATCCATGAAGCAGCAGCTGCTGGTCTTGGTGGAGTGGGCGAAGTACATCCCGGCATTCTGTGACCTCCCGCTCGACGATCAGGTATCGTCCGCTGTGTGGCCACCGCAAGGGTCTGGCAGCTTCATCCATCAACATATAATGTGTCTGGTATCACTTCAGAAACATCAATCTTCAGTTCTACTGGAGAGGCATCAGATGGTATGACTTAATTAGGTTAGGTTCCTCGAACAAGGTGGTCAAATCTGATCATAATAATAGAATGACCCTTCAGCACTGCGACTTTCCCCATTGCAGGGTCAGGGTAAGAAATTTAATGGGAATTATGTGGGTTTTTCCAGATGGTGGGGGGGCCACGCCCCCAACCCCAATTATTATTATTATTATTGTTGTTGTTGTTATTATTATTATAACAAGTATAAAAAGAAGAATGTGTATGAGTGTCATGGCAGTTTGAGTGCTTCCTGCCCCTTGGCCCCCACTCCTGGGAATGGCCAGCAAACTTACTGTGATGCTGCACTGCATAAACCAGGGGTGCCCAACTCCAGTCCTGGGGGGCCGGAGCCCTATGTAGCTTAGTTCTTTCCCTGTTCCGCTATAAATGATTCAGCTCAAGAGTTGTGTAGTAACTGGCACAAGTAGTTGAATCGGGTGTGTTTAATGAGGGGAAACCCAAAAATGTGCAGGGCTCTGGCCCTCCAGGACTGGAGTTGGGCACCCCTGACATAAACAGTTATAGATGGTTCGATAATGACATTATGTGCTGCAGTACTGTGGGGCATAATGTCCCATCCAGGGTCACATGCCCATTACTTTAAATCAGTGTTTCCCAGTCCGGTCCTCGTCAACCCACAGACGGTCCGCGTTTTAGTTGTACCCCTGAGCAATGCATAAAGTCGTCCCTCATAGCTGGCTGGAGGCGTCAGCATCTGAGAGACACTAAATGATGGAAAATGAGTCTGGAATCTGTAGGTTTGAACCAGTTTGGTTAATATGTTTTGATGTCTCCTGTTAGAATATGATGAACTGGTTTTAAAAGTTATATCAGTTCCCGTGTACCCCAGAATCATTAACAACATGATAAACAGGGTTTAGTAACTGATTTGTGGATTTTGAGTAACTGCAAAGGCTGGCATGTGGATCTTCTCACACCGGGTCGTTCCATGTTATAAGGATCTCCAGGTGTAGCTCCAGACCTTTGACCTTAAGGAGGTGGGAAACTCCTTATTTATGCCGTTCTGTCCATTTTTCCCTGGGGAAGGTCACTTCTATCAGCCACTGTCCATCATGTCTTACTGCAGTTCACCAATTACAGACATATGCTCCAATTCTGTATTAGAGGAACTAAACTTGCAGAACCATGGATTCACATGAGAATTACAGGATCTGCAACCTCCGTCCCGTCAATGACAACAGATGTGTCTTAATAGATCACCAATATTTCATGTTTACACCATATGACGTTTACAGTCTCGCCTGCATCCTGTTTCTGAGATGTAATAGTCTGTCGCTGGCAGGGTTCAAACTGAAAATCAATATGTGTGGAGACTGAACTTGTAACTTCATATCTCCTTCAGCAGCTTTCTGGTGTCCTGTTTGTGAGTGCAGGTTGCTCTTAAATAAGATGCAGCTTTAACCATGTGAGCTTTGGGGAATGCTGATTGGGGATGTGTTTTTTTTCAGGTGGCCTTACTGAGAGCCCATGCGGGAGAACATCTTCTTCTAGGGGCTGCCAAGAGGTCGATGCTCTACAAAGATCTGTTGCTATTAGGTAAATTCTCAGCCATGAGGCGTTTTGCCTCATGTAGGTCTGAAAGAGAAGAAATATTTTTTTTGTCTAAAAATTGGCTGATTTTTTAAATACCTTGAAAGGTCTGCTGGAGCCTCACTGTTGAACGGTTGTGGAAAAGTTCTTCCTGATATAGGTGTATAAGTAATTGTGCACATTGTTGAGATAGGGCTATTCATACACTTAAAAGTTTAAATTTTAACAAAAATGGTGTAAAATTGCAAGTTGTTTTGTGAATTCTGAGCATTTTGTTCAACAACAAATAAAGAGGTTATTTTTAAGTTTTGAAGTTAATTTGAAGTGAAAATGTTCTCCATTCTAGAAAAAACTAATCCATGTAGAGGATAAACAACATTTTTATTCACATCCATTTCACTGCCAGTGCACATTTTAACTATTAACAAATTTGCTATATTTCACATTTGTAGTTAATTATTTGTCATCTGCTCTTCTCCTGTGTGATTATTGAATAGTTTCTCGTCTCTGCCAAATATAGTCACTATGTGTGTTTTTTTTTCTCTTGCAGGAAATGACCACATAATTCCACGTAACTGCCCTGAACTGGAGGTCAGCCGAGTGGCAGTGCGCATCCTCGAGGAGCTTGTGTTGCCCTTCCAGGATCTCCAGATAGACGATAACGAATACGCCTGCTTGAAAGCCATTGTTTTCTTTGACCCAGGTATGAATACAAAATGACACAGTTTGCAATGGAATTAATACTAGTCTTTTTTAACACTTTCCATCCCATTTGTTTTATTTTGGCAATTTTCACTCTTGTGCTAATATGCTACATTGTGGAATCACATTCTTTTAAAGTCAGTCTTACTCATAAATACATCTGAGGTATTTAATTCAGTTACTGGTGTTTGGTAGAACAATGATGACCTACCTGGGAATTGACTATAGAGCCACCTGACCTGATTTCCCATCATCGTAAAATAGGGCAGAACAGTAAGATAATGTCTTTTACAAGGAAGTATTCCATGTCAGTTGATGCAAAATATGGCAGGGCCAAGTGTTAATCACATTCTTTATTTTATGATGACCTCGGCGGAGCTAGATTTAAGGCATTGACTCCACAGCTAAGCAAGTGTAAATGGAACCTTGAGAAATTAACAAACATTCCCATTGATTAGAAACTGTCCCTCGCTGGATGGTCAGACTACTGCTGTCTTAGAGGCACAGTTTAGACATATTGGTCTTGATGTTTGTCTTCCGATTATCAGAGAGGGTACAGACGGTACTCTAGAGAGGCCATGAAGCTGGAGAGAGCAATGAGGACAGGATATTCCAAGCAGTTTGTTGTGACTGGATGTGCTGCTTTTGACACTGCCAGCTGCTAACCATCATCCTCCTTCTCCAAGATGCCAAGGGACTTAGCGACCCTGGGAAGATCAAGCGCATGCGCTACCAAGTACAGGTTAGTCTGGAGGACTACATCAACGACCGGCAGTATGACTCCCGCGGGCGCTTCGGGGAGCTGCTACTGCTGCTGCCCACCCTGCAGAGCATCACCTGGCAGATGATAGAGCAGATCCAGTTCGTCAAGCTCTTCGGCATGGCCAAGATAGACAACCTGCTGCAGGAGATGCTGCTGGGAGGTAAAACGGCTTGAAGACGCATAGTTCTATTCATTTGTTTAGCAGAGCAAAAACATAAATATGATTTCCAGTGAATGTGGTAGATAAGGAACTTATCATACTCAACTAGGAGAGATCCCGGAGAAATGAATGGTGTTTTGTATAGGTTGTTCTTTAATTAATGCTGGTGTATGAGTGCAAAATCATGCGTAATAGGAAGAGGAGCTGTTCATTCTCCTTCTGAGAATATGGGTGAAAATAGAAGCTGGTTTCTATATACCAATGGTACAGTTTATGGATCATCAGGAGTATATACGCATTTTTGAAAGGATGGATGACCTTGATCTGCATGACAGCATCGTTGTTCTCTCAGCCTTACTGAGACACATTCTCTCTGCCCAGGCTCAGCCAATGAGGCGCCACATGCACCGCACACTCTTCACCCTCACCTGGTCCAGGAGCACCTCAATAGCAATGTCATTGTAGCTGGTAGCATGCCCACACCCCTTCACAATGGCCAGATCTGTGAGTATTCCTGGCACGCTGGCGGCAGACCTGCCTCACAAAGCGCAGTCAAGTGACCCCTGTCAAAAATACCGTATGCTAGAGTTTAATTACAGTGTAAACAGGCTTATTTTAATAGAAAAAAAAACCCTGATTTGTTCCTAAACAGCACTAGAAATGTTATACGCATATTTTTAGTTTATTTTCCAGGTTATTTATTTTAGTTTATTTAGTTTCAGTTTATCAGTAAAAATAAATATGACTTTCTTGAATGGTCAGCTGTGTGTGACTGAGTGTACGCCCTCGCCCTGATCCGTGTTGTTGCCACCCCTCAGCCACCCCTGAGACACCAATCCCATCACCCCCTGCAGCGTCCAGTTCAGAGCACTACAAGCTGGCCCAGGGCGTCATCGCCACGGTGCCCAAGCAGACCAGCTCCATCCCCCAGCCCACCATCACCAAGCAGGAGGGTATCTGAAGTCCCTTTGGAGCCTCCACCCCCAACCCCTTACAGCCACACATTCTTTCAGGCTTCCCTCATTCCGCTCTCTACGGGAACAGCATAGGGAGCGTAAACAAAATATTAATAAAGAATGCGTGGTCTACATTGATTGTGCATGTCTAAGTTCTGATTTCTGACTTTTGACATGTACATTTAAAAAGAAGTATTATTCTTTATCGTAACATAGACAAAAAAATAGCATTATTAAAATGTTAGCAGCAGGCAAAGCCAGCATCACACTATTTTTTTAAATAACAAAAAACTTGACAATTTTGAGAACTATGTTTTATCAGGGCATAAGAGCTCAACAGACTTCTCTTACAGTTACAGAAGTGGTCTCTTTAGACATGTATCAGGTTATGATATGAGTATCCAAAATTTGTTTTTTCGTTTGCTTTCAAGTGTAAAACCAGAGAAATCAGGTAAGGTGATTGCTGGTGTTGCTTGTTTTGTTTCATTTAATTTTGTTTTGTTTTGTTTTGTTCCACTGCCAGCAGCAGAAATGAACCTTAAATTCCAGTGTTTATTATGTTTTCTTTGTTGTACATAACTCAGGACTGAACAATATAATGCATTCTACAGAAGAATAAAACATTTAAAAGTTTATACAAAAATGTATACACTCAACCTCATTCATGAGCACTGTGACTGATTATTCTATGTGCCTTTGAGTCATTTTGTGGTTTCAGTTATTTAGTTATTTGTGGTTGAAGTTGTCGAGTCCATTTCATAATCTGGGATTGTTACAGTTTCGCGTGTACCTGGCTCATTACTTAGTCTGGTTATGTTAGTGTTGTTGTACAGTATTTCTCATTCTAGGCTAAAGAAAGTCAAACTTACTGACCTGTATAGTTCTCATAGGCACAAGAAAATATATAGATTATAAGGAAATCCAGAACTCTACATTGTGTATTTGGTTGCTGCAGTAAGATTAAAATAATTAAACTTTTATCTCCCCCCTAAAGAGTATTTATATTACATTTTTAAGGCATCTAAATCTGATTCTGCCCTGTACATTTTCTTCTCTTGTCTTAAATAATATTTTACGTAATATGTGCTTGATGTTAAACTCTATATTGTCTGCAATATAATAGCATTAATGAAAATGAACACACATAAACAATATGTTTTAAAAACCCTTAGCCTGTGACCCCCCCCCAGGATAAGCGAATATAACATGAATGATGTCTCATATCACACACCTCTTCTCCGGCAAGTGAGATCTATCGACGTAAAATTAGCAAGTGCTGCTTTTATTCGGTTCTTACTTTTCCGAAATGTTAACATTAGATCATTTAAAAAGAAAGATGTTTCCTGTCTTTACACACAAATTGCCACAATCTGTACAATATGATAATTTGCGTAGTTGAAATAACGGCGTATTCAAACCACTGCCTACGCTCAGGAGGAGCAGATCATGCTATGTGAATTGGCATTCAATGTCAGGATTTTATTTTTACATTAAACTGTGCTATTTCTTGTTGAGCCAATAAAGTGATTTTTTTGTATAACTAACTGATGACATAATGTAACAAAGATTTTGCGTGTCTTCCATCTGCGTGAGCAACGTCATATTAATGAGGTCAGCGAAGCCGGCCGCCATTACTCAGGGATGCACCTTCTGCCCCCAGGAGGTTCCATGATAGTATTATGAATTTAATTTGGTTACAAAGCGGGCAAACGAATGACACACCAGACATTCACGCTACGTTCATGAAGCAGAAGCTCAATATTCTGCTTAATTCCATCATAGATCTTAGAGTACAAAATCATATTAAAGCAATTCAGGGTTATTAAAATGTGCAACAAATTCAGTCAAAGTATAACTTGGTGCAGATTACATGAGCCCCCCCCCCATCTATGAATCATTGCGCCACCCCATCATACTCCAGTACTTTACAACTTGATACAGCATTGTCTAAACTGGATGTAGCTTGGCATAGCCTCTGTTTTATGGAACTTAACCAGCATTGGGTAGCTGGCCTTCAGTGCATTTTGGTAGAACATTAATTTTTCTTTCTTTATTTATTTGCAGATTCATGGTCTATTACTCAGAGAAAAATCATTCAGACAAAAATAGACAAATCGACAAGACAAAAATAAACACAATAAAATACCCCTAATGTTTCAAAAGACAGTAATTAATGTATGCATTACCCTAGTCTGACTTTTCTGTTCAGCTGACAGGAAGGTGAATTAAGCACTGGGTCACCATAGCCTGACAAATGGGTCATCATGCCTGCCCTCACCTACCTGTCCTGACGTCTGTACACAGTTTTACTTTATAAACTGTAACTTTGCTATTTTGGACTTCCTTTGCCAGCCCTAGGTGGATGGGCTCCCCCTTTGAGTCTAAATCCTCCCAAGGTTTCTTCCTGCTAGGGAATTTTTCCTTATCACTCTTGGCTCTGATTTACTCACTGCGGGCTTTGGACAGGGATAATATGAAGTGTTTTGACACAATGTAATGTGAAAATGCACTAAACAAAAAAATTCAAGTAAACTGAACTGAATTAGACCCAGACAAGTGATTTTAGTCATCCTGACAGTCATGAGCTCTTCCTGGCAAAGCGCCTTGTCAGGCTGAGTTGGTTTGTGTGGATCAGGGAAGCTGAGAGTTGTCTGCCATTATTATTTTCTAAAAGGTTTATCCATGGAAAACAGATCTTAGCAGAGATGCCACACAGGCTGAACCACCTGTGTTGGCCAACAATAAAATAACACTTTATTCACAGCAGTGAAGTACGGTAGTGAAAACGGCACTGTCAGTATTTCAAACTGCATGGAAGAAAGCAATGGTAGACTATATCCATACCCATCCAAGGCAAGATCTGTTGGAAGTTCATACCAGAATAAATGATGTACATGTGCTAGATACGACCCTTGGGCCAGAGGACACTTAAAATGGTACTGAGGAACAAAGCTAAGGATTCTTTGGAGTGCTGTTGGTAGAACAAAACTAGAAAAGCATTATGTGTAGCGGGGAATATGTTATTGGAAAATGGAAAGTATGACACATAGTAACTATAGAAATGAACTGCTTACGGGTTGATATCTTGGGTGTTGAACTTAAGTGGCACACTTTCACTCCAAAGAACACGCCACTTACTACTCAGGAAATGCACAATACAGAAGAAATGGGGCGGCATTCATAGTCAGGAAGGGAATCAGAAAGAGTAACTGGACACAATGATGTGAACTGACCGATATCACTTCAGCTTCATCAACACCTATGAATTAAACCTTTTATACAGGCTTCTGTCCCAACAAATGATAGGGGTACAGAAGAATATGAAATGTTTTATGCCCAAATTCAATCTGAAAGAGAGTAGACAAGTAAACAAAATATGTTCCTGGTGATTAGAGACTGGGATGCCAAAGTGGAAAGTTACAGTGTGGGGAATCCAGCTGGCAAGTAAATGGATAAAAACAATGGATAAAAACTGCAGATAGAGAGTGAATAGTCATCTCCTGCAAACCCAAAGACATCGTCATTGGTAATATAGTGTTCAAGCAACTAAAGCATCGTTACACCTAAATGTCAACTGACAGAAATCACAAAAATTAAACAAACTATATTGTCAGTACCAGATGGCAGAAATACTCAGATATCAAAGATGTGACTTTGGGGCAGATTGCAGGACAGATGATGAAACATTAACACTCAGTCGCTGCTTTATTCGGGACACCTAGTCAGTACTGGGTAGGACCCTCTCTTGCCTCCAGAATCCTTCAACTGTTGATGAGTTGTGCTTAAAGATACGTCTTTCCGTACACTACTCCTGTACTGTTTTAGCAGATGTGTGCTTCTTGTTAAGCTTTAAAAAAATCTCGCCATTCTACCCTGATCTCTATCATGAAGATGTTTTCACTAAAGGAACAGCCACTCCTGGGAAGATTGTTATTTCTAAGATGATGGAACCAGCACATCATGCATCAACAATCACAGCATATGCAAAGTCACGTATATTAATTTAATGCTTTGCCAAAGGGTTTCTGAATCTCTTGATAGCCTCTTTGTGCTGTATACATTAAGTTGTATTCACATGATTAGCTGTTTGGAGGAGAAGGATATTCCTATTGACCAGCGGGTGTGCTTAATAACCTGACCAGTGCAAGCTGAAAAGTGACAAGAAATGACCAGGAAAATATACCCACCACCTTCAAGAAAAACATTGGAAACTGATTTTAAGATGCGTGACCTATTTGACATTAAAGTGTGAATGGAATTCAAAGAAATTATTCGAGGAATTTACAAAATAATGCAAGAGCCATAGAAAGCAGGTTGGATGACGCAGAAGACACAGTAGATATTACAAAAAAGAAAAAAGAAAATCAGAAAAGATAACACTCTCATAAACGCACTTAATTGTGAATTCCAGAAAGCTACCGTGAAAGACAAACAGCAATACTGCTACATCTGGAAAGTTCATAACGATAGAAATAAACATGGAAAAAACAGAACTGAGTTTCAGAAGACCTGTGAGAGTAGAAAGGAGTGAGAGTCTGAAGTGAGTATGCTATCGGACATAAACAAGCAAACAATAATGGACGGAATGAAGATCAAGCATAGATGGAAGGAATACACAGAAGATCAGTATAGCATAAATAAATAAGATATTATTTAATGAAGTCAGATACATGGAAGAACCTTTTGGTAGTGGAGAAATCACTGAGAACTCTGCTGAAAGTGAAGACCACTAGGATAGATAACATCCCAAAGAAAATATTACAAACAAATGGGGATGAATCTTCAATGAATATCAAATCATGCCAACAGATATGGAATGCAACTCACTGATCTACAGATTGCTATATAATACATACAATATTCCAAAACAAAAGAATGAAGACTTAACAGACGATCAAATGATTTCCCTTAGATTTCATGCCAGTAAGATTCCGTTAAGGTCATTCATTAGCATTCATTTATTTAGCAGATACCTTTGTCGAAACCAAAGTACAAGTGAAGGTCATTAATACTTTGAATTCTGTTTCTTTTGAAAGGTGATAATACATGTCAAAATATAAAGAGTATTTTCTGAGAAAATGTACAATTACAGTTCTGGCAGTTCTTAAAATGAATACAAATTCATCCACCGTGACATCATGTGACGCGATGGTACATGAAAGAACACTCAATGCTAATATTATTTTAGAAGATCTGTTCTGTTATCTGCTTTGGAAGTTCAAAATGTTCAACCATTGTTTGCAGAGCAAATACTGACATCCAACAAAGTTCAGAAAATTTGTAAATGGTTTAACCTAACCAAAGTAAGGCTGGCAGAAGACAAATTTTCAGGAAAAAAATCTAAGGCAACTTGAGGATATCATTAAAAATGTAAAGGCCAACACAATGCTGAGCAATGCATCAGTGGAGTGGATATCAGAGAACAAGATGAAAGCTTCGAAAGTCTTCTACTGTGTCCTTTTACCTAGATTTGATAATCACTAGCAGAGGTTGCTTTCATTGCAGTTACAAAGTAACTAATTGATTTATAGGTACAACTCATCTAATTATCTTCGAGCAGTAAAATCCATACTCTATACCGTGAACAATACTGATGTGTTAACTGTCGGCTTAATAAAATCATTTCATTAAATTTGGACACAAACTGATAAATGTTTGTTAGCACTAATGAGTATAAATATTATTTGCATTTTTTACCAGAATTGCTGAACAAGTATTAAGAAAAATGGTAACAGACAATTCTCTTGGAACAACACTAAAGTAATTAATGGTGTTGCTATGTACATCATAACGTCATAGATAAAAATATTTTAAATAATGGCAGATCAAAATCATGGTTTTATTTTCCCATTAATGGATTTGAAGGGACGTCATAAACATTTCTCAGGACACGTGGAAGTTCGCGGTCACACTATTGTAGTCCAAGGGTAAGCCAGGCAACGCAAAGCCATAAAGCCTTTGCTTAAGATTGCTCTCAGATACCTTAGTCTCTGTTAGCGCTCTTGTTAAAAAGTTATCTGCAATTATTGCTTGTGTGGATGATTTATGTGCTGCGTGGGTCACGTAATAGAAAGTGTAATATGATTTGGAATTACTGCGATGTACGTGTTTTCAATTCTGTATGCATAATCGCTAGGGGAAATGCAAATAAAGTCTGCGTTTAGCTCTCGTGTGACACCGAAATAAATAAATAAACAAATAAAAAATAATTAAATAAATGCAGGTGACGTCTTATCACATGCTACTGTGTAACCATAGAAAGGTCGCTTTCGCGCACGCCTACCCGGAACTGCAGGGCGCTGGGGCAGGTTAGTTTATTGCTGTTTTATTGTTCCCTTAAAGATATTTCAAGTTTTTCTCTTGGTTGTCTTTTGGATATTAAAAAAACCGCATAATTTTGTCGCGATTTACTATGATTGCTGAAATGAAAGCGACGGGCTCGAAAACAGCAGTCGAGCTGGTAAGGCAGGTAGGGAAGGTGATAAAAGCAAACACTGCAGCAAAAATCCCGGCAGTCTGGGGCTCAATGTCCAATACAAAAAACCCAAAACTGAAAATAGTAAAAATGATGAAACACCAGAAGAAACATACCATGTCTGGTATTACAGGAAGAGTACGACTCAAAGCGTTAGCAGTTGAGACTTCGTATAGCTATTCGGATATTCCCGATTCTGTACGTAGATATGAATTTACAGATCGTCAGTGCCAACTAGCTACATCGGCGGTGATATATATAATACCATAAATTTGAAGGCCAGACTGAAAACTACGTAGAATTCTATGTGCATAGCAAATTAAAATGCTACATGTCTTCATGTCGTTACATTAAATTACATTAACAGTTTTGTTTGGTCAGACTGTTTTTTTTTTCTTCCGGGCTATACACAAGCGATCAGCGTAAATTAGTGTTTCGCTTTTCTTCATTCTCCTCGTGTGATTTTGGGGCTTGTCTGACTCATCGAGCAGCATCTGCTATTTGTGATATTTATGATCTGTATTCGTGAGCTGTGTGCGAATGAACCCCCAAAGTACATTAATATCAAGAACAAAATTGCAGATAGTGATATGTTTACTGTCAACATCATTATAATAGCTATTAGTACTATAATTACTGTCACAGTTACAATACTACTATGTGCAGTTAGTATTGCCACCTTATTAAAACTATTGCCTGCAATTGCCTTTTATATTTTAAACAAAGTAAACGGCATGTAAAATACTGCCAGTACTGGTGCTTTAATGCCACGAGTATTTCTGTAACAACTAGTATTATTAATGTTGCAAACATTGCAACTGCAAACACACTACTATACTAGCAATTACCATATTGTTTGTTCTTTTATTAGCTAAATAAAGTGTTTAGTTTCAATGTTGCAATGGTGTGTTTTTAAGGAATGACATTTTGTGATGCAGAGTCTGTTGTTTCAGCACTGCATAACTAGCTAATGGCAGAAGAAAATGACATCATCGACACGGGGTCTCCCAAGGAATCGCAGGAAGGAGGCGGGTTTCCCTTAGCGCCGCCCCCCATCTACACCTGCACACTGACCCCTGACCTGGTGGCCAAGGCGCGGGAAGAGCTGCAAGAGAAGCCCGAATGGCGTCTTCGTGACGTTCAGGCCCTGAGGGACATGGTCCTCAAGGACCAGCCCAACCTCAGGACTCGGCTGGATGACGCTTTTCTCCTTCGCTTCCTCCGTGCCCGGAAGTTCGACTATGACCGGGCGTTACAGCTGCTGCTCAACTATCACATGAGTCGCCGGGCTTGGCCTGAGGTCTTCCACGACCTCCGACCTTCCACCATCAAGCATGTGCTGGACCGAGGCTTCCTCACTGTTCTTCCTCACCCAGACCCCCACGGGCGCTACATCCTCTGCATCCGACCCGGTCAGTTCATTCACCTTCTCACAACTGGGGCTGGATTTTCCAAATTAGTAACACAAGAATTTGTGTCATATGGAAATACTGATGCTTCTCGCATTACGATGGGTCGACTTAGGGTATTTTGATTTTGTGATGGTGACGCACATTCATTAGTCATCAAACTCTGAATTTTGCTCCCAGGGTAGTGATATGTCATACGATACTTTCAAATGACGCAGGGTGATGACAGGATCCACCCATCCATGTGATCATGTGCATAAACATCTCATACAGTGTTTAACAACATATCATATTTAAATCGTTACCGTAATTGTTTATTTACTTAGTCAGTGTCAGTAGTTCTTTACTTATTTATCAAATCATATACACATATTCAGCTTACGATATTTTTTACTTACAATGGATTCATCGGAACATGCCCCCATCGTACGTCAAGGAGCATCTGTATTAAGAAACGGTCCAGACTCCAGATATTTTGTACATATTAATTTATAATTTACTATATAGTCACTTATTGTGGTTGCTAAAACAAAAGTTACTTTAAAGAATGTACAGCTCAAAAATAAAAGATTAAATAATAAAAGAAATAAAAAAATAATAGAATAAAAAGGATATAATTTATAAGAATGAGCCTATAGCATTCAGCTAATAGCAGCTTGTTTAGCCATAAGAAAGGAAAGTGTGGTTTATTACAAATATATATATATATTTTTTTTTTTTCTCCAAAGGAAAATGGAAGCCAAATGACTACCCCTTTGTTGACAATATCCGTGCCATTTACCTGACGCTGGAGAAACTGATCCAGGCTGAGGAGACCCAGGTCAATGGGGTGGTCATCCTGGCAGACTACAGTGGGGTGGGGCTCTCTCATGCCTCCAGTATTGGCCCCCTGCTTGCCAAGAAGATCGTGGGCATTCTTCAGGTAGGGGTGCATATCACTTCTGCTCGCCTACTCTGTACTTCACATTCCTCATGCACTTATTGCTACATTTCTAGTAAAGATGTTAAATTTTGATGCCTGCAGACGTGGCATTATACGCGTATATTTCTGCCCCAGGATGGATTTCCTATTCGAATAAAAGCAGTCAACATAATCAATGAGCCCCGGATTTTCAAGGGAATCTTTGCCATCATTAAGCCGTTCCTGAAGGAGAAGATGGCAGAAAGGGTGAGTGGTGGGCTGGCTCCAGCTACCTCTTAGCAGCTACACTGCTGTTTGAAGGTGCGGATCTCCATCGAGGGCAGCATGTGGCTTGGGCCTCCGTTCCCACGAGCAAAAGGTTCTCATTCAAATCCCATGGTGTCATTGCTGTTGGACCCTTGAGAATAGCCCAGGGAGCGACTGACCCATTTGACCATCTACTCAACAAATAAATCTAGGAAGACCTGCTACTCAAGCAGTGCTGCAGACTACAATCCTGGGGGAGCCATGTAGGCGTAATTTTGGCTCCATGCCAACTCCCAGCAAACCTGAACCAAACAAGTAAGAACACTGAACATCAGGGAACAGGCGGGTATTTCACAAAACAGGATTTCTTAAGCCTGACGTGAAACCTCTCTTCCTATTAGACAGTTAAGTGGTGTTCCTATTGGACAGGCCTTACATTTGCCATAAGTTATCCGGTTAATAAAGAAGTCCTGCTTTGTGGAATACCCCCTAAGTGTGTTGGCAGCTGGGAGGGAGCAGATATTGGGCTTTTTGGGGGTCCTCAAGGTCTGGGTTGAGAATCACTGTGCTCGAGTATGGGGTGGTGCTGTTCTCAGGGAGATTTATGAGGTAAAAGTAGAAAATAAATATTTCTTGCAAATGGTAAAGTTGGCCATGAGAATGTAACCTCTTTCTGTAAATAAAGTAATTTCTCCCATTTGGCCCTGTGTGTCGGGGGCTGTACTTGGCTGGGCCCAGATTCATTGCTAGTCCCAGATGTGTAACTCTTATAAATATGTCCATGCAGTTCATACTTCACGGTTCGGACCTGAACTCCTTGCACCGGAACATCCCAAGCTCCGTGCTTCCTGAGGAGTACGGCGGCGCGTCCGGCCACTTCGACGCCTCCTTGTGGTCCAAAGCTCTGCTGGACGCTGAGGTAGAGTTTGTGGTGGAGTTCTGCCAGCCCGATCCTCTAGAGGGCGTTGTTCTCCCGGACTCCATGCTGTTTGAGGGGGAACAAGGCACTACCCAGTGTGAGGACACCTATAGAGGCCTTCGCTCCCAACTGTACTACTGCTACTGACCCAGAGTACGAAGAGTGGTACTGCTTCTTCTTGAGATGTTACGTCTTTCTAATTCAGCCAGCCGGACGATATTCATATTCATATCAATAATTTAAAAGGACACTGTAGCTCTTTTGATTGCCTTCCTTAAGTTAATTCTCTGACAAAAGGTGTAGTTTTAATATTGGCCTGTAATGTGCTCTGGACACAGTGAAAGCTCCTGGGCACCCTCCAGATATCAAAGGCAGATCTCAAGATCATCAAAGATATTCTGCAGGGAAGAGAACTGTGGCCGTACCTCTTACTCTGCTGCGTTTCCTTTTTGGGGAAGGTAGGGATGTAGTCTCATGTGATGTAGCCACTCAGCCTGGGAGAAACACGGCCCAGGATGTCTTGGAATAATACTCACAAGCAATAACGTCATCCTGCTGTTTTAAAACTGTGTTAGGGCTTGTACACTACGAAGGGGGAGCCAGAGCTGTGCGATGGAGCCGCATGCCGTTCCCTGAAAAACATTTACACAATAGATTTTTTTTAATTGTTCCTGAGACATGATCTCCCGACAGCCATAAAATAAATTTTAGTTCAAATAGTTATGATCTGCCTGTTCTCCTGTTGTCACATGCACTGCAGGTCAGAAAGGGCAGGTTAAGAGTTTCTCATACCATGAACAGTAGCACAAACCTGGAGCAGTAGTATTCTACTCTTTATCCTCAGGATGTGTCACACGGAAGTGTAATTATTTAGCTCATATCACAGGAATTGGATCTTAATTTGCTTTTTTTGTAATATTACTGTCACAGTTACTCTGCTCTTCCTGTCTGTTACTCTTCCTGATAAATGGACTCCTCAGTTAAAGAAACAGTCTGTTTGGTCATACCAATGCCAAAATGCCAAATAATAGTTTTAAGTTTGAAATATGAATATGAAGCTTGTTTACTAACGTTACTTAATCAATTACCACCTTAAGTACTGAGAGGTCTTATTTTTTTGTTATAAGTATCCATACGGCCATTGTTGCTTTATATAGCATTTTGTGTAGCTGTTCCATCTTATTAATCTTGAGAGCTTTTACTTAGAATCAATGAAGTAGAAATACTTAAGATTGAAGTTTCAGGTCTGATTAGGCTATTAGATGTATCATAAGAAAGATCCAAAAGATCAAAACCCAGAACAAAAATATAGTCACAGTGAGATGATGGTGTATGAAGATTTAATTATCCATATATACACTAATATGTCAGTCTTTGCCAAAATAAATGTGAAAGAACGTGGGAGTCAAACATTGTTCTGTTAAAATCTGTAGATACTTGTGTATATATAGGTGAAATGGTTAATTTCATTATACCAGGTCAGATTTTAATTTGATGTTTTGTGTTGTATTTTTAAATTGTGCTCCGTTTTATATTATTCATGTTATATTATTCTATAATTATGTAAATTGATTTGATTTGCAGTACGATGATATTTGAAGCAGTATGTCAGGTAACACAAGGGTAAGCATGTAATAAACCACTGAAAAATATATCCATATCCTTTTGTAAGAATTTATCTTTTTACATTTACTTCCTCTGCTTTAATGTCAAAGTATCTGCCATTTTGCCCATTTCTGCAGCTGGATAGTCTTACTGAGTCAGTTCTAGGTTGGTACTATGCTTGAGTGTGCTACACCACAATGTGGGCCCGGTATCACTGCGACCGCATCGTTAAACGTTCGATTAGGTTTAGGAAAATCTCAAAGATACTCAGTAGTACAGTATATTTTTTTCTTTTTTTCAGCTTTACAGTTACCCTCCTATGACAAGAGATATGTAGGTCACAATGTAATCAGCTAAGGCTAGATTATTATGTCCTAATTTCCAATTTTCATGATTCGTCTAACTGACTTTTTGTATTGTTACTGTCACGTTTCCTCATTCATGCCTTAGTGCAACAATAAAAACATAATTTAATATTTACTATGGTATCCTTACTAATCTTTATAATTACGGCAATTATGCGAAATAATACACATAATACTTGAAAACGGCTAGTTCAAAAGGGTGGAAATTAAATAGAGAACCTTTTACGTAAAAATGAGAATGAAATGGTGTTATGATCGTTATATCCAACAGGGGGCACTCTCATCCCGCACAAATAACTTCTTACTACAAGGTAATGATCCGGAGATTCAACAGAAAACAAAGCTTTTACATCCAATGGACATCTCACATGCCCGCAATCCCCTGAAAATTAGTTAAGAATTGTGTCTTCACCAATTGAGGTAAACAAATAAAAAGCGGACTTCTCAAACGTATGATTTTACTGCATTTACAAAGAAGGGATAGCGGTATTCTGTTGGGTGATTCAAAGGAGGATGGACAGAGAGGGAAAAGAACATCCAGATGATGGTAAACAAGATCTGCTCTGAAGATGCTCTGTCTAGGAGGGCTACGGGCCAGTACTGGCTGTGATGAGATACCATAGAAATTTACAATCCACATAATATTCAGTTCTGCTGTAGCTTCCTGCTTCCTGCTCTTCATCTCAGCTCTGTTCTCCTCCACCTTCCCACGATACCTTGAGAGTTTAATCTTGTCTTCAGTTCATTGCAGACCGGAATGTTTTGAGCGTCAGGACACAAATTTACAAATCTTAAATAAAATGAGTGTAGACCCCGACGTTCAGCTTCTTTAAAGAAAAATATGATGTTCATTGCTACATTTTAAGAGTGCGATGCTGCATATTTTGTTCATTTTACTAAATTTTACAGATGCTACATAGAAGACCTAATCATGGATCAGTCAGCCCCAAATTCCACCACAGGAACCCAAAGTGCAACAAAAATGAATCCATCCATGTAATAGCTCCCAATATATACTGGGCAGTGTCGATCTCTCAGGTCTGGATGTAAACCAAAAATTTGCTTGCTTCATCTAAGTCTGAATCTGCAGCAGGTCCCGAAGTTTTGTGGATGTCTTCTCTGGAGGCACATGCTACAATGAAGCTGCAATTTCTGCAAAACCTTCCCATACTGTTCATTCAATGCAAAACCAGAAAATGTTTTAATTTCATGGCAATGCTTTGAATAATTTACTGTGAAAAATTAGAGCAGTTACGCCTATTTTGTTATTCCACGGCAAATAATTGAATACAACCAAATATGTGATAATCTTGTAAATATACAATAACAGCTATATGTAATTTTGAAAACGGAAACATGGGTGAAATTTGATACATTCATGTTATAAATAAATGTTAAAATAATAATAGTAAATGCTAAAAGTGTATTGGTTGTGAGAGGGAGGTAGTCGCTGAAATAGTGCTTATTTTGACAGCAAAGCCCCAAGCTTGTTGTTTACTGGGCTTGTCCTGAGCTTGCACTCCGCCTTTAAAGGATGGCTTTTCACTGTCCAGTATAAACGTCGGCTGAAACAAACGCCGATCCCTCCCAGATGTTGCCCAGAAAAAAACACAGGGAACTTTTCAGCCATCGCTTCTGCTAGGAGCCGCCGAGTTAAACAGTTGATTCCTGCTCATCAAAGTAAGTCGCCGTTAAAAATATTACGTGTGCAGATTGGCTGGTAAACGCGTAGAGAAGCGGAACGTGCCGCGAACCTCTGTGAAATGGGTACATCGGGCAGCGTGCATGTTTTCCACCATTTCGGGCGAGCTAGCGCAGCTTTTGGCTTGGTGGTATTTTTAGAAAGAAAGACAGTTTTATATTGGAGGGGGGCGATTCCATGCATTTCAGGGCTTGTCGTCTTTAATCTCGAGTGTGATCGCGGTCAAACGCATTTGGGCAAAGTCAGGCAGCGCCGGTGTTCCGAGTAACGATGTGCGTCGTCTTCGGCTGTATGGCAGTCGACCGAGGCATTTATCTGGAGTAGATTTTTGAGATGTTTGCCAATACTTCAGCCGCACAAACGACATTTCCTAAATGAAACTAGCGCAAAAGCTGTGGTTACACGGCGGCAAGTGTGATCGTTACCGTTTTAGCTTATTTAACCACAGTGTAGACGTGAGTCTTCGGTGCCTGTTTTTGCGTTTGATTAATTGAATATATTATTATTATTATTATTATTTTCTTTTGCTCAGCATTAACAAGGTTCAACGCTGATAGATGCTATATAATGATGCTGCGGCTTAGGGGTGTCAATGCATGGATCACTTTCACGCCGCAACATCCGCAACTTCCGAGAACTGCGAGTTACGTATGTTTAAAGCAACTTTATACACTCCCAAGATTAAAAAAACAATGTCTATGCCTTTATGAATGATGTAGAAAAGCATGGGGTAGTCAGTAGCTCTGATAGCCGGCAGGCTCGATGGCACCATATAGGGACCACAAAAGCTGTGACGTTTTTAGTAATACGCTGGTCGTGAGGTACACGCATTATTCATTTATAACTGCTATTGCGGATAATGGGAAGCATGTGTGTCGTGGTAACTTTAATTCTTCTTGCACTTGGATCTAATGGGCGAGTTGTGGATGGACAGCTGGCTCGACCCTTTAAGGCGATTTAAGGTCACTGTGGTCGTCCTGTCTCCAGGATGTGGGTGGAAACTGGAGATAAGCGATGCTGTGCAGACGCACAGGATCCGGAGCTGAAGAGGGTGCTTAGACCGGTGCGTGCCTCGTCTGCTAATTGCCGTTTACCCACGTATCGTTTTTAAATTATTATATTTTTGAAAAGCTGAACCGAAGCAACTCCGTTTTCTGGAGTGATCGTGGAGTGAATGACGGGGGACGCAACTGATGCGTGACATTTCGCTTAGAACACCCCTGCACCTTTTCATCGCTCTCTCTCTCTCTCTCTCTCTCTCTCTCTCACACACACACACACACACACAACGATTTAACTGCTTTGTGGAGTGTTTGTCTCCACTGTGCAGGGATATTTTAAAATGTTTCTAATGTTTTTTTGGGGTTTCCGGACCCAAAGATGGAGAACTACTGTGCTGTAGTATTGTTCAGGTAGTCATCGACAGATTTCATTGTAAAATCTTTCACTCAGGAAAATAAGGTGTATGTTATGTAAGTGTTTAAGCAGATCATCTCAGGTTTCCGAAGATTTCTATGAGCTGTGATCGATTCCAGTGAGTGTACTTACACCAGGGTTGGGGCCATTCCAGAATGCATTGATCAATTCCAGACCAAATCAGGAAATGGAAATAGAGTTGGAATTAAATCTCTCTGAAATTCAAATTCAACTCCAATTCTGTTCCCCATAGTTTTTTTTCCAATCCCAGTTGCATTTCCTGAGTTGCACTGGGATTGATCGATGTATTCTGGAATGGCCCCAACCCTGACTTACTGTACACTGTGGAAGACTTGGTCTGAAGGTGTTTTTTTACCTGTCGTGTCCTTTGCAAAGGGTGTGCATGAATGGATGCGAGACTGTGAAAACTATTAGGAGAGAATAAATGACCTCATAATTCACACAAACTGGGAATCTTAAACTGATTTTATCCATGGCCTCACAGTTGTAGGGCTGGTGAGTGGAGTCCCAGCCCTGGTTTGCCCGTGTAAACTTTGCATATCCTCCCTCTGTTTGTCCAGCCTGCAGTCTAAAAAAACATGCTCTTAAGTAAATCAGTGTCTTTGAATTTCCCTTGGTGTGGTTTTCTGCCTTGCCGTGGAGGGGCATCCCCTGCCCTCTGCTGTCTGGGATAAGCTGCAGGCTCACTGAGAACCTGTACTGGGTAAGTGGTTAGATGATGGACTGATGTTCTTATCATCTGAAGACTCCCAGCAGTACTTTCCAGTATCACTGGCCAAATGTTAGCCTAACCACAGTATGAGTCTTTTGCATTGACATGGCACATCATTGTATGCCTTTTGGGTCATTTTTACTTGTATGTGACATTTCCTTGACAGCTTGCCCCATGCAGCATTACATCACAGGTGACAGAACTTTGATGAGTCTGGTTTGGCATCATTTAGTTACCTGCATTTATCCAGAGCAACATATTTCTTTGTAATGCTGTTCCTGGAGCACTTGGGGGTTAAGTGCCATTCTTATGGGCCTAATGATGAAATCTCTGTGCCAACTCTGGGATTCGAACCAGCAACCTTCTGATTGCAGCATCCTAACCACCATCACTGTGAGGGCCTGGGGTGTATCTGCAGGAATATCACGATGGTTTTTAAAATCTCATAGTTCTTTACTAACATTCCCACTCCTTAGCTCATGCTGTTGTTTAAGGCCTCAGGCTTCTCTCGTCCTCCACCGTCCTGACTTCTCCGTCGTAAACTAAAAATAATGTTCTCCCTTAGTGGGAGTACAGCTCACACGCAAAGTTTACCAACACGCATCCAAATACAGTCTACTGGTCACACTCTGCACCAAAACCTTTATTTAAACTATTCCTTTGCTTTGTGTTGCAGACCCGTTTTGCATTGTCGATTCTGGCTTTTGACTTTCATCAGCTTTGACCGAATGGGATGAGAACAGGGACGTGCTTTGGACAGAAGCGTGTTCTAAATAAATGTAAATGCCATGCAAATGAATGCAATTTGTTTTAAAGGTAAGGAGCGAGTGAGGTGTGGGAGGTGGACGCGAACATGACGTACTTGAAGTTCATTCTTCATATGCATCCAAAATCTCATTTCTAAGCAGTTCTTCTAGTTGAAATGGTGTAGTTGAAGAATTCCACTAATTTAGTATTCATTTAGTGTGCATATATTTATATCAACCTGTATATATATTTATACTGGCTTGTCATGAACACACTGCGTATATAACAAAATGCATAACTAAGAATCATCTTTACAACTGTACTGAATGAGCAGTATGGAAAATACTCACGGCTCATATATTGAAACTGGAACAATACAGAGAAGATTAGTGTGACCCTCCATGAAAGGATGACATGCAAATTCATGAAGCATTCCTTATTTTTTTGTGGGGGTGGATTGTGCCTCAGTGGGTTAGGATTCTATGTCTGTGATTGGAAGGGCGCCAGTTCAAATCCTGTGGTTGGCGCTGTGATCGATTCCAAAGAGTCTAAAAAAAAACATGGGTCCTTGAGCAAGGCCCTTAACACCAGTTGCCCCAGAGAGCGCCCACCCACAGTCCTCTCAATTGTACATTGCTTGGGATAAAGGCATCTGATAAATAAAATTCAGATGAATAATAGATGTTTTTGTGATTTATTAATCTACCAATCTTAAGTGATATTAATGTTAAAAGCTGAAGAACTGCTACTAGTGACCTATCATAAGGGATGTTCTGCTTCCTAGAACCACCAGCTATAGTTTACAAGAGATGAAAAATGTTTGTAGTCTCTCAATTGTTGTTCCAATAACAACATAATAACAATCTGTGTTAGATGGCTTTTCTATGTGATCGTACTGGGAAATGCTTACTGGGAATTTAATGGAACCACACCATTGCTATGGCTTGCATGATTTACAGTAACAACACATGGCCCTTGCACTGTGGTCTGCAAGAACAACAAGTTCAGTTATAGAATTCAGATGGAGATCCCCTTCATTATGCAATAGCATACTTGCTGTTTGTTCATATATTTTCCTCTATGACAGTATTTCCTGTGCTTTTCGTCTTCTCGGACACCGCCTACTTGCTCATTGACTCCCTTTGCCAGTAAATAGCCCTTCTGGGGTGGGACATAAGAGGGGCAATAACTCATATAGACGGGTATCCTTATTATTAATTCATTTAGTGGCAAGGAAATACTCCTTAGAAGTTAGAAACCTTAGGAGTAACCAGACTCAAAGGGAGAGCCTGTCCTCATTAGCCAGTGATATGTTTTGAATTGGTGAGTGACAGGAGAGTGGGCACTCTGGGAGCCAATCAGCTTTCAGCTGGTGCTAGTGGTCCTGCACCTGTGTACAGCCATTGCTCTTTACTCTGGTGGCTTAATGGTTAGGGAAGCACACTTGTAATTAAAAGATTACTGGTTCTAATCCCCAACTAGCAAGACACCCTGAGGTACCCTGAATGCAGAGGACACATTTAGTTGTTGTGCTGTGGTGTGTCAACAATGACCACTGATCACCAAAAAAAAAACTGGGTTATCCTACAGACCAAACAGCCATCCATGTTCCATAACTGCTTTATTCAGTGTGGGACTGTGACAAGCCTGGTGCTCATCTCAGGAAGTATGGAGAAGACCTGGACGAGAAGCTAGTCTATCACAGGTCGCACACAGTCACGTACACATTTGGGAAATGACAAGTCACTGAACTGAGGAAACTTCTGGACTGTGGCAGGAAACTGGAATACCCAAACGACAACTGCATGAACATATGGAAAGCAGGCAACCTCCCTGTGTGTGGGGGGGGAGGGGCTGTGTGACTATGGCACTAAACAGTACTGTGGGCCCCATACTGACCACATTAATTAAATTTGAAAGACTCCTTTGCACCATTTATTTTCCATAATTACAGTTTCCAGCACATTTAATAAACTAAGGCTCTATTTTATTGGATGTCCATGTCAAATTAACCTTAAAATGAGATGCCAGCCTCCCCCCCCCCCAGCTCTCTGTGATTGGACAAAGGACCAAAAAGGTGTATCAGAGGAGCTTTTTCTGCAAAAAAAAAAGATCAGTTTCAAAGCTTCACAGAATGCTTGTGTCTAGGGCTGGGAGTGTTTCACTCCAATCCATTAAGTACCCTTGGTTTCCTGTGTAAGTAGCTGTAACTGGCTGCGCTTACGTCTGGCTTATTATTTGCTGTCAGTGAAGACCTTTGCCTACTGGCCAAGTGCTCCCTTAAACGGGCATCTGTGCTTCTGGCTCATTATACCAGCTGATTGATCGGGTGTTTTGTCTCTTCAGAGTTTTCAGAGTGTTAGTCCTGAGAAACTTGCGGGAGCTGTTGTTTTTTTTCATAAACTGATGTTTGAAGGATCCTAAAGAGGTTTTTAATGGTCTGCTGGCCTCTGCTTAATCATAGCCGCTTTTCTGTCTTCCACGCACATTTAAGGCCATTTGTACCATGTACCTGTCACTGTCATCCCATAAACCCCTAACTCATACCTTGGGGTGCGACTTGGCCTTTGCCGTGGCACTGCTAAGTCTTCCTGTAAGAGTTGGGTGGGCTGTTATAAAAGTGCCATAATGTGCGGTAATGGACTTCGGCTGGATAAATACTCCTTTTCTTGTCAGCTATTGTGAATAGTCCTCCTTCACAGATAACAGGAAGTATTTACTCACAACTTCAATGCAGGGGCTTTATGATGTGGGCATTTTGAGAGTGGGCATAAAGCAGACGGCTGTACTGTTCAGGACTCTTGGGGTCTGTACTGTAGGGGGAGGGGCTCTCAGAGTCTGTACTGTAGGGGGGAGGGGCTCTCAGTGCAGTGACGCACCTGCAGGGAAACGGTAGGTCTGTTTCCTTCTGTTTTCCACCACCTGCATCCTTCCACACTTCCTGCCAGGGAATGTTCTCTCCCCCCTCCACAGCTCATGGCAAATCAGATTCTGTTTCCACACCCACATCTTTCCAGACCGGCTGGAGAGAGGTGCTGGAGCAGCTGCGTGGGAGTGACTGGATCTGGGAGCCGCAAAGGAAGGCATGGGGGGGGATGGGGGCGGGTGGTTTGCAAACACAGCACTCCAGTATAGTACAGTGAAGAGCACTGGCTCCATGGTTCATACCAGCCCTCCTTTTTAGGTGGGAATGAACTAAGCTCACCATTACTGCAGTGCATAGTGGTTTTGGTATGAACCCAGGCTCTCTACACTGGAGGCTTGTTCTCTTAGCAAATCAGATACTGATTGAATAACAAAATCAGTGATCTCTCCAGCACCCCCTTGTGTTTACAGCTGCTTTTTTCTATGCTTTTTTTATAGTTGATTCTATTTTTAAACATCTATGATATTATTAGCTTAGCAGAATCTGTGTCTCATCACACATGAATTGAGCTAATTTTGTAGACTTACACCTCTTTGATCATCTTAGAGGGTCTTTTAATGGAAATGACTAGAACATTAATATTACCAACAATTTAAGTTACAAATGTACATGATTTATATCTATACACTTAATCTATATTAAGAAAATATTTATTATTAATCACATCCTTATTTTATTTGACCTGTTTATAAAATTTAATCACATAAGTGAATTACATAACATGAATATTAATAATTTATTTTCAGTTGCTTGCTTATTTTAAAGTATCATCATAAAGATGAGTCACCGCAAAGTTGTAAAATCTGAATCTGGTGCCATGTAACATTCGTTTACCATTGTGTTTAATTGCGTGTCACTTTGAGATGGCAGATACCTTTCCCTTTAAGGTGATTTTAAAAAGGTGATTTGACAGATATTTTTCCCTTTAAGGTGATTTTAAAAAAGAGATTTGACAGGTACCTTTCCCTTTAAGGTGATTTTAAAAAGGTGATTTGACAGGTACCTTTCCCTTTAAGGTGATTTTAAAAAGGTGATTTGGCTGGTACCTTTCCCTTTAACGTGATTTAAAAAGGTGATTTGGCAGGTACCTTTCCCTTTAAGGTGATTTAAAAAGGTGATTTGGCAGGTACCTTTCCCTTTAAGGTGATTCATGGGTGGCGTTTGCAGCTCTTTGTTTGTAAATGGTGAAGGAAGCTGAGGGTTAAAAAGGTAGCAGGTATGTCAGCATGTGGGTGGTCAGGGGCCACTGGGGTTTCTTATTCCCTGTGGTCACTCCTGAGGCCTCTGTGTTTTATGGCAGCTCTGTGTCCAATGGTGATAACTGCCAATTTAATACTTGCCCTACTTTTTAGTTTTACTATACTCAGACCTTTAACAATTTTCTAAGAGTCAGATTTAATGTTGCTGACTGTAGCTCATCTGCCGTGTACCGAGGGGTGTGTACAAGGGCGGGGCTACTGAGGCACTAGCTCCAACTGAAAGCTGATTGGTCCCAAGAGTGCCCCCCCCACATTAACTTACAGTGGCTAATGATAAGGTTGGCCCCTCTGTATGAAATTTGAGCCCTCTTATGCCTCCCACATTAAAAAATTCTAGAATTGCCCCTGCCTGTGCCTTTTCCTGTCTTTCTTCCACAAGTTCAGTGAATAGCAGCGCTGATGCACCTATTTAGCTCTAATCTTTAACCCTGAAGCTGGATGATGGGCAGTTTTGGAAGAATTTCCTGTAATGTGTAGCATGAGAGCAGAGACAGGCCCAGGGCAGACCTGGGCAGCTGTCACCCAGATGTGACAGCTTCGGTGCTGTGGGCTGATATAGAGACAAATTTTATCAACAAGAGATTAAACTGCTATAAAAGAGGTGGGGTTATCTTTTCTGGTTGGTGTTTTTTCCCAGAATGAGTAATGAATAAGTGGAAATGTGTTACAGCGTCTTCACTGCAGTTACATTTGTAATGGGCATTTTTTGTTATTAAATCTTCTTCTCCACAGCACAGCAGTAGGATGTCGTTGTGTAGGAGCCACTTGATGTTATTTATCTCGCCCGATGACACTGTGAAGTTTGCAGTCCTTCACACATAGTGATTACCACTCTGTGTTTGGTACAGCCGTCTGTGTAGGTGCAGTCGTGGCACGGAGTAGGGGTGCAGAAATGCCCCCCCTCAAGCATTCCCCATATTCCTGTCCTGCAAACCCCCCCCACGACTTGTTTTTAGCAGAGAATTTTCTCTTAGTGACAGAGCCACCCAGCCAGTTCAGCTGATCTATTGACTCCAGTGAACACCCCCCAACACCTACTGAGGATATGTACCCCTGCAATATTTGATTTTGATTCATTTGGGGGGGGGGGGGGGGGGGGGGGGGGGGGGGGGGGGGGGGGGGGGTGGGGGGGGGGGGGGGGGGGGGGGGGGGGG
>JABFEA020000110.1:5620537-5635670 GCA_019775915.2 Cyphomyrus plagiostoma | reverse complement strand
TCCAACCCCCCCACCCCCCCCCCCCCCCCCCCCCCCCCCCCCCGCCGGCGGCGCCCCCCCCCCCATCCAGTTACCTCTTGTTTCAATTGCAGCACGATAATAAGTGTATTCCTCCTGAAGGCTCCTGACTTACCTGTGCATCTCCTTTACCTACCACTACCCCCCCCCCCCCATCCAGATGTAATGAGAGCTTTGGCCATGGACAGATGATGGATGTGGAGACGTCATATTCGGATTTCATTACCTGTGATCGGACAGGCCGCAGGAACGCGGTGCCTGACATTAAAGGAGAGGGTGTTACCGTGGGCACGGGCGAGCTAACCAAAGACATGTCTGAGATGAAGCTGAAGTCAGAAGGTGAGTGCGTCAGTGTGCGTACCAGCCTCTAGGGCGGCGCTGCACCCTGGCTGCTCATTGTGTCAACAATGCATAGGTATATCCCTCGACTGTGAGTCACCATATGGTACGATTATGTAAGTGACGAGTAAAGTAGTTCATTAATCATACTAGAGGACCCTGCTCTGTTCTCATTACATGGTGAAGTTGTATAGTGAGTGCTGAAGGATGAAAAGGTACATACCTGAAATGGTCTGAAAGGTCCTTGTTTGTGAGCTGATGTTCCTCTGGCCTTGCAGTGGCCACAAAGTGTTCAGTGAGAGAATGGTCACTTTTACCTTTTTTGGTGCGGGTTCCTTCATCATGCTATGAGGTTTAGCACTTTTGCTAGCTGCTCTTATCTATGATAGAGTCACAGTAGAAATGGAAGGACAGAGGTAAAGAGACAGAAGAGCTTTTTCTGCACTTATTCTTCTTGCTGCTTTATTTACACTTTGCACAAAATGGAAATAAAAATGATCGAGAACTATATGACACTTGCTGATTTTTTTTCTCAAAAATATGGCATTTTTATAAAATACTATAAAAATATAGTATATTATCAGTTCTCAATACAGCCACCATGGTCGTTTAACATGCTTAGAGAGTGAGTTGTGTTATTTTAATGCATGATTTGAGCAACTGAACTCTAAGCCTTTGGCCAAAAGAATCATCCAGTATTTATGCTGGTGCTGTTTTTTTCCATGTTATTTCCATTTTTGAGCAGAGAGCAAAGAAACTGCAGAGTAATGACCACAGAGACTTTTGTCGTTCATTCAGTTCCGAAAAGCGTACGTGTGTCATCTGTGAGGTCTTGGTTTGCACACTTTGGGGGTTGTTTCAGTTTGGCACCTACGTGAAGAACAAGACTTCTCGTCTGGATAACTCTGGGGACCTCTGAACCTTAATGGATTTTCATAAGCGGATGGATTGACCATGGAGAAAGATGTTAACTTTGAAATGTTCAGAATATCAAAGCAGAAATGTGATGCATCCCTGTCTTTAGCTGAGACATTAGTCATCACCGGCATCGCAGAATTTCTGCGTTTGAGCTGCTTATGACCCTTCAGCATCCCACTGCATAATTAATCTTTAATCCTTAATAATTATGCTGTTTATGTGTGTGTGTGTGTGGGGGGGGGTGCCATAAAGTGGAGTAACAGAGGGCTTAAAAAAGTTAATTGGGTTAGTCTCGTTTGGGGGTGGGCAATATGATATGATATCATTGGGCCCAAAATCTTTATTTGTCTCCCTGTGTTTATGTATGTTTTGTAGGGTAAATTCTTCACTGAATCAGTTTCCCTGTTCACACTCGCATGTTTGTGCTGCCGCATGTATTCTTGTGTCTGTGACTCATTAAGACATCGGCAGTGAGGCTGTGTAGACTGCTGTGTTCTCAGAGGGCTGTGCTGATTCGTGTTTTTCAGAGGGGGAAGGTTCTGCTCAGGCCCCGCCCCCGCAGACTGACACACCTGGGAACCAGGAAGCTCAAGCAGATGGGAACCCCTCTTAGATGGAGATCTGTACACACACACACACACACCCCGAAGCCGCCTCAAGCCCACCCCCTGCAAGCCTTCGCCTCGGATACACGCTGCGGCCACAGGCTTTGGGATGCCGCCCACACACAGCCCCCCCTTGTGGATTTATTTTGGTCCGACAGCCTTAGAACGCAGACGAAAAGTCCCTGGAAACACTACAAAAGCCAACTCAGTCACTTTAAAAGATGAAAGGAAAGAACGAATGAAACAACTAAAAAAAAAAGAAAACAAGCAAGTGCGGTCCCAGCATTAAAAATGGGCTGCTCTAATCAGCCTTTGAGAAACACAGATCGGCTTTTTTCCCTCCAGTTCCCAACTATTCATCACTCACGCGGAGTGCAACTTAATTGAACTGAACACTATCAATCACACAGATACCAAAAAAGACTTAAATCATTCCCAATTTTGTATGTACCTTATGTATACACACCTTCTATCTTACCTTGTTATGCTTCAGTATAAGTTGGTGGCCATTTTTTGGGGATATTCATGTATGGGATATTTATTTTAAGCTTTTCCCAGAGATGTTTCTATTAGGGTTTTAAGTAATAAAATTTGTAGATGTGTGTCCAAAGTATGTTGGAGTGTTGATTTGATTGCCGATCAAAATACTTTTATTACCTTTTTACTTTTCATCCATGTTTAACAAAAAGTTGTTTTTGACAACACTGAAGCTCCTGTGGCTGTAATTCTTTGCTAGGAACATGACAGCTATGTTTGATCCTACTCTAGCCCAGACTCTTACCATCACTAGCTTTTGTTCTAGCTGAGTTATTAATTACCAAAATAGGTTACTGCTCCAACAAATTACAGATTTAACAGGATCAAATCAAGCTAAGTCTGTATTAATTGATGAGAAAGACTGTCCTTGAAATGGTACAGATTTAAATTTAGCAAGTAATGCTTGTCGGTATTTCTCCGACCTGTGTATGATTTCTGAGTATATAGATTGGTGACAGTGCTAATTTGTTTTGAATTTTAGAAGAATAACACAAAACAAACTTTTTTAATAAGACAAACACTTTTTCCAGTATCAACAAATGTGTTTGGTTTCACAGTAAGTCCTCCAAAAATGCTCCTAGTTCATTGACATTTAAACTGCACCGTTAATTCAGGGGATGGTTTTACCAAATGAGTGAATAAGTGAGGAGCTCAGTGGAAACCGAGACCAACAGGAGCTCAGGCCGTGGCCCGAAAAGATGGCGGCTTGATAGCCCAACCCCCCTGCTGCCATATTGGATGAATGGCAGGGACTCTCCCTTCAAAATGTTTTCAGAAACTCATCCCTACCTCTGGTCCCAAAGTATCTGGGTCACCCTGCTGCTCCGTTTTGCTCCACTGTTCCATAGGTGGGGCTACTGGTAGGCAGGGCGTGGGCAGTGCCTACCCATCATACCCACACAAGTGGATCAACCACCTGCCCAACGGATCGCCACTTCCCGACCAAAGGACCCCCCAAGACCTCTGACATAATATGAACACTAGTGCCCAACAACATACATAACATGCCCACCCCAGGATAACATCCTAGTAATGCCACTGGGACACGTTTTACATCCATCCATCTTTTGCCTATGCCAGGGACCACATCATGTCAGGCAGGACAAAGCCCTACTGGATTCAGCCCTTGATTTCAGCAGATGTTGGGAGGAGCATGGGGACAGCTAAATGGTCTGCTTCATGCTGCCTTTCACTGCTGGAGGTGTAAACACACATTAGCATGCGTTAGCGATGGTGATCATGATGTGCATGTGTAGAGATCAGAACTTACCCTGGAACTGAAATCATTACAGAAGGTGTGAGGAGCACTTTACATTTACCCACCCATAGCAAACTACAGCTTTGTTTTTCATTCCCCGCATTTTAGATCCCCCCCCCCCCCCCCAACGCATTCCAGATTGTTCTGAACTCCTCCAGTTTGGCTCTAAAGGGCCGATTACAGCAGCTGTCCAAAGGTATGTGTCTTACAAAATCACCTTCTTACTTACAGAAGCCGCTTGATCATGTCATTTTCTCTGCCCTTGTCAGGTAATATCAGGATTTAGCAGAAGGATGGAGTTTGCTCTCAGATTCTTTTCATGTTTGCTTTTGGAGGTGCATGTTCCATGTACATAATACATAAAACACCAGTAACTGTGTTACTGTGTTCAGGTAAGTGTTCTTCAAGCTGCAGTTAATATTATCAGATGCACTGTTCAACATACAGACTTTTACTTTCAGTAAAAGTGTTTGAATTCTCTATATCTATCGTTCCATCTATCCGTCCATCATCTATCTGTCTATCTTAATCTTTATTTAGCTCTTCATTAAATCCTTCCTTGGCCAGAAAACATACATCAAGTGAAAACAACACAATACGACAATTTATGATGAAAAATCATTTTATAATAGTGCATTGTAGTTTACATCCACAGGTGCACCAAAGTACTTAATAATTGCGGAACTTTTTCAAGCAGTAAGCAAATCATTCAAGAATAAATCAAACTCAAAATAAATGCATTAGACAAAAAATTAGCATAGATCTACCTAAAAAGACACTGACTTTTTCAGTTATAAGACCACTTGAGGAGCTGTAATCTATTTAGTAGTATCTTAAGTGACAGAATATTGCCACCTACTGTAGATGTAAAGTACTACATAAAACACTTTGGCAGACTGCAACCTGATGTATCGTTCATATTTAAGCCTACAGTTTATATCTGTGTGCGTATGTGTGTGTGTGTGTGTGTGTGTGTGTGTGTGTACTGCCCAGGTATGTTTTTAATCTGTATTTGTTGATGTGGTTTCTATTTAAATGCTATGCAGACTGTAATGAAGATGATTATTTCAGAAATATATTGTTTTCGTTACCGCAAAATGGTCCTTCTATCAGCTGGTATTTAAATGTTTTAAACATTAACATTCCTGTCAACAATCAAAAATGTTCATAGGAGGATCATTTCAATTCAGCGAAAAATTCATTAGTTCTTTTTTAGTGGGTAACAAATTAGTCAGAATCATCACCTTTCACCAGTTTCACGGGTGGGGTGTGGCGATGCACCACTGTGGGGTGTATACCACCCCCCTCCTCGTTCAGTGGAGGGCTTGTTTACCTGAGAAATGAGATGGTCTCTGTGTACAATTGCTTTAATATAAAAAGGTTAAAAATCACAACAGCCATCAGGCCACAAGGAATGTAATTGTTCTCCTCCTGTTTAAATAAGAGGAAATTCTGTGCAGCTCTGGCACAATAAGACCCTGACTTAGAATGTCATGGCAGCTGAACTATTCACTGAAGTGTAAACCAGACTGGAAGCCTGTAATTATATAGATTTTGTGTCTTGTGCTGCCTGGGATACACTGAAGCCCCCTTGTGATTCTGACTTAGAGCCATGCACCACTAATCACCATAATAAAGCTTTTCCCCCACAAACACCTCACATTTCCTAATGACATCATTTATATCATGAACAGTAACGAGGCACACTTTAGCACAGACATACACAGCTAAAAATATGATACGTTTTTAAAATATGATATAGTATTACATCACCACGACCATGGTGGTTGGGAGATAGATGGATAACTTTATGTAATATGGTTTGACATATTGTACAGACATCTTTACATAATATTAGATCTTGTTTTAAGATGCACATTTACAATATCCTGTGAAAAGCTCCACCTAACCTAACCTTTTTTGTGTTTGTTCTAATTACCTAATTACCACCAAATTGCCAAAAATCCAATCTGATTTTGATTGATCGTTTTCTTAAAAGCTGTTATCTTGAAAATATTTTTAAGGTTTTTTTTTTTTTAAAATCGCTGTTCAAAACCTAGTCTGCTCAATCATTCCATAGTCCTGGTACAGGGAACGAAGCAGCTCCTCCTTCTCTTTTTCTGGCAAGAAACATGATTTGGCAGCATTTATATTCTGGAATAAAAAAATACAAAATGGAAACAGGTCTTCAGGTCTTAAGATTCCCTGAAAGTTGTGTACAATGTCTGTCATCCAAAGGCACATACAAATGCACAATCGAGCATGTCTTCTTACCACTCTCATAAAGTCTTCTTCAGTAAAAGACATGTATTCCATTGTGATCTGATAGTCAGTTTCCAAGGATGAGTTGAATATTAAAGGGTCATCCGTGTTCAGAGAGAAATTGGCCATATCTTCCTTAAACCTTTTAATGGAACACAAAAAGCAATCAGCATCGGCTCAGAATCTATTATGATGTTTTTTCACCATCAGAAACAGATATGGGAGATATGGTTGCCTCATTTGTTTTGTATCAGTCAAATAATTTTAATAACAATAAAAAGTAGAATTTTAACTTGGTAACTTACCTGTTGAGAGGATGCTTTGTGAAGTCTGGGTCACATGCTCCTGTTATCATGCTGGAGTAAGGGCACATCTAAGGACAAAACACATTCAGAGTCAGAAACATACACCGTAAAAGCACTAATTGCAAACAAAATGCAACCTTTGGAGAAAACACACGCGTTAGAAAATGATGAATCCATCCAGTAGCCATAAAAGAGGTTTGTTCATTTCTTAGGTAGTTGGTTTCACAGTTTTCTGTGCTTAAAGGTATCCATTATGGTGTTCTGAGAATATTTAGACAAGTGTAACAATCTTGTAAATCTAGGCAACTCAAACCTGTGACATTGAAACAGTAAGGATGACTGTGCATCATTAGAATGTACAGGGACACGCTGGCACTATCAATGATAAAACCAAAAAAGTATGCAAAAAAATGCTACTCGCTTCATTGACCCTGTCCACCAGAGGGAGCTATTTACTCATCTGTTACAGCTGCCAACTAGCTTTGCGCAGTTACTCACTGTTCTATTTAATATACTGTTCTGTAAATTTCAGATCTGTTCTCTATTTATATTAAGCTTGCGTTTTTACTTTCGTGGGGCTGGTTACCATCCATGTCCTTCGCCACCAAAATAGCTGCTGCCTGTTTATTGTGATCGGTGAACTCATCATAGTCATAGTGGATGGTGTTATTTTGTATGATGGCTCAGTGGTAACATTGCAGCCTTCCATCTCCAGGGCTGCAGGTTTGAATGACTGTCTATGGGTGGAGTTCTCTGATTATGTCCTCCTGCGCTCTAAAAATATAGTGTAGGTGCTGTGTGTGCCCCAGTGTCCCTGTATTGGACGAGTGAAGGATGGATGGAGTGTACTAAAAAAATAATAATAATGCACAGTTAATTACATTTGCAAACAATCACACTCACCTCAAAATGCATGTTCTCCTCCAGAAGTTTTCTATATAACTGTGGATCATCGACTGTGTGATAACCATGTCCTATCCGTTCTGCTTTCAGCACTTCCACAGCCTGGGTGTAAGTAAAGGGAGATTAAGTGATGATTCTCTCAGGACCTTTCGCATTTGACAAGGTCATTTATCTCACTGAGAAATGGCATAGTGTGAGGATGCCGTCTGGAGCAGGACAGTAAGACAAAAGGCCATCTGAGAACCGCAATGCTGCTTGAGCCTTTTGTTAGGCTCATTTATTTACGGAATAGGGAAACTCATTCTTCCTTTATTGTAGCTCAGCATCATTCTAACCCAGTCCCTTCCTAACATTCGTCTACAATGAATCTGCTGTGTATTTACTGGTAATCCATTGCTTCTGCTCCTCCATTGTACATTGCTAACTAATGTGCTGAAGGCTTCAGCAGCAATGCTCTGGGTAAACGTGTTGACCTAAGGTGTAAAACATGACTGAGGACTCGGAGAACTTACCTCCTTCACTTTACTGGCTGGACCCGCTTCTCCTGCATGGACAGTGCGGTGAATTTTGCATTTGACGGCTTCCTGTGCACAGCAAGTCCACAAAAACATGTTTATTTGTGGAAGCAGCATGTTGACAGCAAAAGCACGCCTCATAGGACTCGGGGTTTCGGATGAAAATGAAGGACAAATGGAAGCAAGTGACTCTTCTTCAAGCCTGACCATATAATTTCATAATCCTGGGGCTGTTTACTGTTCATTTCCTAGTCTTTGTGGTACTTGTTTTCACAGCTAGGTTAAATCGGGATGCTAAACACCAACTCCTCAGAGGCCCAGGTTTACAGACCACAGCACATATAGCCTGAGCAATTCATTACAAACCGAGATTCCTGAAACTACCATGAAACCATAATTTAGAATTATCAGGGGATAGACTGGATATTATGTAGGCTGGATACTATTTCGAAGGGTCTGTCAAAAATATACTTATTTCAATCAAGCTATTAATATATTTAATATGAGAAGCCATTTGCCTTATTTACACACCTTAACTTCAGATCAACAGGTCAGTAGATTCGGTCTGTATTATTTAAAAAACATAAAAGGTTATACAGTGAAATTCCACTTGGAAAAAGAAGAGCATAGCTTTGATCCGTCAGTTGTAGGCTGTGCAGACCACACTGGAGGGCAGAGGTCTGCTTCCACACTCATCCCATCTAATTCAGTTACATAATTTAATGAAATCAGACTTCTTTCTCTCTGTGGTGTTTGGTTGATTAGAATGGAAAGATGCAGTATAACTAAGTCGGTCTATGTAGAGCTGTAAATGAATCAGTAACTAAGCTTACATCACGCGCCATGCAGAGTCTGTCTGAGCCATGGAAGGAGGGTGACGGAGACACACAAACTGTTTTTCTTGGCGTTCATTTTGCAAACGATTCAAGCAGATGTTACACATCTGTGTGCAGAATTCTCTAAATAAATGCAGTTGCCTGGCAAATCAGAGTTTGTGTGTGGATGTTCTCTCCTGAGACGCATGCAATACCTATAAACATCTTGGTGTGGAATACGGCCAATGTCACCTAAGGGACAATTCTAAGTAAATGACTGAGACAATGGATTATCCTTATGCTGACACTTTGGTGTGTCCCTGCAGTTTGGAACATTTCTCAGATGCTTATGGCTGTTTTATAAACGCTGATAAAACCAGCTCTGGCTTGCCTGAAGTCATATTTGGTCCAGCAGTTGTAACTTGTGTTACATAGCGCAGCATTCCTGTAATAGACACCTCCCTGAAACACCATAATATGTTTCAAAGCATTTAAATTTCAACTTTATATATTTGCTTGGAGATCTGGCTCTCAGATGGGCTATGACCACATCGCCCCCTGCTTTTAATAAAACAGGTTCGTTTTTTTCTATATTGTGTAATGTTAGCTTGCCAGGGGGAGTGGGGGGGGGGGGCCCTGAGCTGCCAGTTGACCAAGGAGCCGCAGTAATATTTATCCTCCCAACTTTTTTTGGTTTCTGCCAAATTTTTGGTTCCTCCCCTGCGTCCTTCTGGCATCCTTCTGTGTTTCACACACCATTTTGTAGTAGTATACTGCTGTGCTTTCTGGTGAAATGCCTTGAGGTGACGCGGTTATGAAAGGCCCTACATGAAAATAGATTAAACTGAATTCTACTGGGGCTTTTCTGTGTCTTTCTGTGTTTGAAAGCAGTGTGGTTTCTCTCAGTGTACCAGAAGCTTTCAATAACCTGATGAGTAGCTCAGATACCCATGGCCATTGGCAAATATCCTGTAGATGCCTTGGTTTTAGCCTCAAAATAACCCTGAATCTCAGTGCAATAGGTCGCTAACAGCCATATAATAAATACAAGCTGATAATAAATTGATTTTACATTGACTCAGTATTCCCATAATTGAGGTGATTAAGATCGGTCAAGTGCTGTACTTTCACCTAGTTATCTGAGAAAGGTAAGATTGATGCCTCATTTATGCACAGCATTCCATTCTGACCTCTCCCTTAACCCCGTTCATTGGACATTGGACAGATTCGATTTGTGAGGTAAATATAAAACTGTAAAAATGTTTTGATAAAAATAAAAAATATAAAAGAATCTGATCCTTGCATCAGCAAGTCCCCCCAACTTCAGTGATCACCGACACGACAGGCAGGAACATTTCGATTTGGCATGCAAAGAATTTGCCTCATCTTAAGAATTATCTTCATGGAAACCCTGCTACAGCACCCAATACTCTATTGTTCTGGCTGACCTTCCCGAATGTGCAGCCAGGCCCCTTCAATTACGATGGAACACCAGATCCTATCATGGCTTCCCAGTTAGAGCGTTTCCCTTCTGATCAGCCAGTCTGTGGTTCAGACCTACCAACCAGCAACCTCTTCAACACCACCATAAATGTAAGAAACTCTCAACACTGGAAAAAGTCAACATTCAAAAGGTCAAAATGACTGCATGAAAACGGCAGCTTTCAACTGACTCAATCCTGAAAATGATGATGTATTATAGTATTTCTCATTTGCTTTGGTACACTTCTCAAATGACAATTAACATTAACAGTAATGGCATGTAATGGCAAACAACAAGTATTATTCCCACACCATAATGTCACTTCTGCACAGCAGAACATCATTTCTTATTGCTTCACATAAATTTCCAAATGTATTAGCATGTCTATTCAATTTTCTTGTATAACTGTCATCATTTGGCAGTTTTCAGCTGCGTTAGTCTTGTTGATCAAATAGATTATGTAGTTTCCCACAGTAATAATTTTATGCCTAAAACTATAAAGTTGCAGCACTGCTAAATTTTTTTGGTTCCCAAAGTACCTGGTTTAGTTGTAATTTTGTTGTTCTTGTGTTGCCATTTTGCTGATTTTGTGTTTTTGTTGTGTGACTTTTTTGTTTGCTATTGAACTTTACAAAGTGTAATGTAGAGCCCCGCAATACTGAAACCGGAGTCTCTGACATGAGTAAGTATCATTTGCCTAAAGAAAACTTATAGTTCAGGGACATTGAGAAAGTAGGAAACAATTATTCAGAATACAGTGGTACCTCAGTTCTCAAACTCATTATAACACAAATTCCTAAAAGTTGAACCAACTAGTTAAAAAAAAAATTACCTAGAACTCGATCTGAATCTCAGAAGTTAAACCATTAACGCTGACCTAAGAAAATTTGTACACGCGGGGAAATGAGTCACGCGGCATGTCTCTCATCGGAAACAGAAGGTAATGCTTCAGTCTCAGCCTCGCATTTGCTGTGATAGCATTGTGCATGTTTACACTAGCCGAATACATATATTTAGGCAGTGAAAATACATTTAAACAATGATAGACAGTAACAGTAATCATAATATAATGAAATGCATTTAAAAATCAAGATTTCTTATTCATTATTTTAACCTTAATAATAAACCATTAATACATTTAATTATAATAATATTGTTGTGACGAGTGGGGATGGAATGGAGACAAAGGCGCAGATGTCAGGATATCGGGAAAATGGGGTTTAATTACTGGTAAGGTGGGCAAAACTCAGAGGGACAAGGACTACTGACAACAACCAGAAACTGCTGATCACACGGGGATTCCACACAGGGTTAACGTGGGGGGCGTGGCACACAGAAGTAGCGGACAATCGGGGCAGAGCACATTGTTTGGATACATTTATTTTCTTACTTTACAAATTACTGTTTTGATAAATGTGCTTAGATGTGTTTAGTACAGTATATGCCCTTCTTGTTTTTTCCTGTCGGTTCATTTTGTATTTTTTTAAGCTAAAAAAAACATATTTCGGTGTAATTTTCTGGGGCCGAGAACCAATTAATTGGCTTTCCATTATTTATTATGGGGAAAATTCAATCAGAACTCGAATTTTTTAGGATTCGATCCAGAATGGATTAAGTTTGAGTTCCGAGGTACTACTGTATTGGAGCTCAGGAGCAGTCTTACACTGATAGGTTGACAGTATATCTAAGCATTTTGAATCTCAAATGCTGAAGATAATTTTTATTTTGGCAGCACTGACTAGTTCTTTGATAGAATTATTTGCTTTTGAGACATAATTGAATTGTTTTGGTGATTTACAGCCATGTGACGCTAAACCATAGTACATAAATGTTTTGATAAATGTTTTTCTGCTAATGTTTTATAGCTGTGAGAATGTTACGTATGTTTCATTTAAATGTGCCAAAGCAGTCAAGAAAAAGGGTAATAATGGATTTATTATAGTTAAACTGTAACATATTTACTCCCTGGCAATTTTTTTAACCAACATAAATCTCAATAAGTATGAACATTTCTGTTCTCCAACCCAGGTGTCGGTCAAACACTGTTACATTTTTACCCTTTTGCAAATATGGAAATGACTGGCTGCTAATATGAATGGATTTGGGAGAAAATAATGTAGTAATTATAAAGATGTCAATTACATTAAAATTATCTCCAGAGAGGCATGAATTAATGCATAGACTATCCTCAGCCAGTGTTTCCCTGGGCCCCCTAGACAGTCACGGTTTTGCTTCTTACCGGCACCTGGGGGAGCAAAAGCATGGACTATTTGGGGGTCCCTGAGGACTAGATTGGGAAACACTGTCCCAGGTTATAGCTCAGAGGCCCAGCAAACATCGGGAAAAATGGGAAGCTTATTTAAACTGATGACACCTGAGTTTCTGTGCTGATGTCAGCACAGGACCCTCAGATAAGTCAGGACCCTCAGCAAATAACAAAGAAAGTGGCATCATTAGAAAAAAAAATTAAATAAATAGATTAGATAGACATATAAATATACAAATAGACAGATGGAGTGCAATGCATAAGCTATGAAAGTATCTTTAGCTGAGCTATTCTTACTTCATAGGCCATCCTGTGCCCTTCGTTTTCCACACAGTTCAAGGACTCATCACCAGCCAGGTCAATTGCTACCACTCCGTCATTGCGGTACTTCTTACACATCTCAATCACTTCCATGGACCAACCTGCAATCACAAATCCATAACGCGTCAGCCGTAAGCCATGATCACAGGCAGCAGACAAATTCACATTCAGCACTTCTGCCTAAATTTCTCCTTATAATATTTAAAATGATATATTTAATATAACTTTCAGCAGCACTTTAAATTTTAGTAACTAAACTTTTACAGTTTTTTGATTGCTTTGGCACATTTCATGAAACATATTTAACATTCTCATGATTGTAAAAGCATTTCTCAAAACAGTTCATGCATACAGCACAACACTATGGCTTAGCTGCAAAAGCCTGTGACCTACTCAAATCAATTAACTAATGTCTCAAAAACAAATGATTCCACCATTGAATTAGTCAGTGCCACCAAAATGAAAAGTAAAATCAGCATTGTTTTAACCATGCGAGACAAAATGCTTAGATATACAATGGTACCTCAGTTCTCGAACTCATTAGAACTCAAATTTCTTAAAAGTCGAACTAACCAGTTCGAAAAAAAATTACCTAGAGGTCGATCTGAATCTCAGAAGTCAAACCGTGAACTCCGACCTAAGATAACTTGTATGCGAGGGTAAATGATTCACACGGCATGTCTCTCAGCGGAAACAAAGGGTAAAGCTTCAGTCTCAGCCTCGCATTCGCTGTGATAGCATCGTGCATGTTTACACTAACTGAATACATATATTTAGACAGTAAAAATGATAGACAGTAACAGTGAATATTATTACATAATAAAATACATTTAAAAATAAAGATTTCTTATTCATTATTTTAACCTTAATAATAAACTATTAATACATTTAATTATAATAATATTGTTGTGCCGAGCGGGGACGGAATGGATACAAAGGCACAGACGTCAGGGTATCAGGGAATACGGGGTTTAATTACAGGTAAGGCAGGCAAAATGCAGACGGACAATACAATGACCGGACCGGGGAAACAAACTGAAACTCGGACTAAATACTGAGGACTCATGACAACAACCAGAAACAGCTGATCACACGGGGATCCCACACAAGGTTAACGAGGGGGTGTGGCACACGGAAGGAGCGGACAATTGGGGCAGGACACATTGTTTTTTTAACTTTACACATTGTTTGGATACATTTATTTTCTTACTTTACTATTTTTTGGGGCTGGGAACCAATTAATTGGTTTTCCATTATTTCTCCATGGAAAATTCAAATCAGAATTCAAACTTTTTAGGATTCGATGCAGAGTTCTGAACGGATTAAGTTTGAGTTCATAGGTACCACTGCATTTCCAAAATGTGAGTCTAAGTATGTTCCTGAGCTCCACAATTCTGAATGATAGTCAGTTCCCACTTTCTCATTGTCATTGACTCATCATTCTCCTTTAGCAAACTGATACTTATTCACGGCGGAGACATTAATCTCAGCCTTGCTCAGCTCCATATTACAGTATGTAATACAAGAACACAGAACAGAAACACAGTCATGTATTGTGGAAACCATAAATACAACAACAGTGCATCACTGCACTTTAAGGAATATATCTTTCAAAGCTTGGTTAGCAGTTTTGCACGCCATGGCTAACACAATGATCACATAGATGTACAGTTATGGGCGCAAATTTATTACAATGGGAAACTACATAATCAACTGAAGATTGTGCCGAATGATGACAATTGTACAAGACCATTTGTGTATATGTACTAAAACTTTTAGAAATGTATGTGAAACAATGAGAGAGGACGTTCTGCTGTGTAGAAGTGATATTATGGTATGGAGATCACACTAACTGTTTTGCAAATGTTAATTGTCATTAGAGAAATGTGACATTTATTTTATGGTCTCCTGTTTAACTCTGCATTCCTGGAATTAATACATCTTTGTCAAAACTCTCGGCCAAAATGTTCATTCTGCTGAAGTTGAAGTAAAGCACAGAAGAAAATGATGCAATTTAAATACAGAAAAAGCAAAGTAAAGGCCCCCAGAGAGCAAAAGGGAGTGTGTAGCATGAAAAGGACTTAAAAACAAGCGAGCCAGTGATTTGTACCAAACAAAATAGCCCATTCACTAAAGGCAACACAAGGAAGAAAAGTCTATGCCTACAGGCAGTGAGGAGACCAAAAGTCCACCACTACGAGAATATGAGGTGTGAACGAAACCAGGAAATGCCCAACAGTGAGGGGTAACTGTGCCGTTCATCAAATTTACAAGAAATTAGCCATATTTGAATGTTTGTAACTACAATCCCAGACAGCTGTGTGTCCATCTTGGCTTTAGATGTTTGTGATACTTATGGAGTGGGTGTTACCTAAAGGGGCAGAAGAGATATAAAGCCGTCCTTATCTAACTGACAGCCAGGACAGATGGTGAGGAGGGGGTCTTAAATGATTAACTGATGATGCAGACGGGTAAGGGGGGGGGGGGGGGGCGAGTGAGGTGGGCATAACGGGGGATTTGCCGCATAACGCACAGAATGGACCTGGGGGTGTACAGGAATACCCGCTCCCCCTTTATTCTCCCCAGGA
>JABFEA020000110.1:5581841-5592207 GCA_019775915.2 Cyphomyrus plagiostoma | reverse complement strand
ATGAGGGACACATTGTTCAATCTGTCAATAGCCCCCCCCCCCCCCCCCAACCAAAAAAAAAGGCTTGGAAAGTGATCTGTTCTCCCAAAATGAATAGCAGTAGTTCAAATCTCAATGTACAATTTTTGTGTGCAGGTTTGGCTTGAGTACTCCAAAATAACTGGAAACAGTCTGTAAATAAGATTCCAAGGATGTGGGTCTCAGGTCTTGCAACATTCTCATGCTGTGATTGTATTCAAAGTCTACAAAACATCTGAGCACAAATAGACCGTAAAATGTGTTGCCGACACAAGATATTTGTCAAAGTATTTGATCAGTGCACCGGATGAGCATAGTGTCAGTTTTGGAAATGGACTCTTCTAGTTCCCTTCAAATAGCCAATCACAAAGCTGCCCAAGATGGTCTGTGAGCCAATGAGGTGAGGTGCTGACTTTGTCACCTCTGTGTCAGGTATGCTGCCAAATGTGTGGAGGCCCTTGCTACTGTCCCAGGTCTCCGCCCTATTGCCCTGCCGGTGTCCCCCTGGTCCTGGACGGCTGCCGCTGCTGCCGGGTCTGTGCCAGGCAGCAAGGCGAGACGTGTGACGACAAATACCTGTGCGATGCCCAACGGGGACTGCAGTGTGACTACAGTGCTAGCTTTCCAGGTGGTCCAGGAGAGTGTGTCAGTGAGTACCTGTAGGATCTCAAGTGTCCCATGCCAAAGCCAAGATCCAAAAAGGAGATGGCATCCTTACCCTGTGCTCCACCAGGTTTACATGCCATGAATCTGAGAAGAATGTGGCCTTTACAGCACGTTGAGCTGTGCAAACATTACAATTTTTGTATCCATGGCAGGTGTTGACATATTTCTCCTAAAGCCCTTCTGGCAAGGTGACAGATTACAGAGCCAATGGCGACATCACTGTAAAAGCTTGGCTTCCTGAAGTGTCACATGACTTCTGGTGTAGATAGCAAGTAGAGCATCATCTCCTGGGGCTTCGATCACCTACCTGGCAAGGCGGTTCCCTTGCCGCAACGTGATCGTTCTTCCCCTGTGGACCGCAGGTCAGGAGGAATTGGGCTGTGAGCTCAATGGAGAGACGTACCAGGAGGGCCAGGTGTTCCAGCCATCATGTGGCCTGCAGTGCCACTGTGCAGGGGGGGGTGTGACCTGTGTGCTCCTGTGCAGTGACGAAGTGCAGATGCCTAGTGCAGAGTGCCCACATCCTCAGCACATACAGCTGCCAGGGAAGTGCTGTAAGGAATGGGTCTGTGAGAACACGGACATCAGTGTCCTCCAGAAGACCCTGCCAGGTACGCCAGCTCCATCCACACCCTCACATCATGCTAATCACAAGGGCTTTGTTTTATTTGTGCTTTCAAATTTTTGTTAATTATACTATATGAACATAAGTACTGGAACACCAAGCCATTACACCTGCAGGAACTTTCCCATCCCATTCTAAATCCACAGGCATCAATATGTAGTTGCCCCCCACCCAACCTTTTTCATTTCAACAGCTGCCACTATCCTGAGAAGACTTTCCATAAGATTTTGGGGTGTGTCTGTGGGAATCTTTGCCCATTCACCCAGAAGAGCATCTCTGAGGCCAGGCAATGATGTTGGACATGAAGGCCTGGCTCACAATCTCCATTCTAGTTCATCTCAAAGGTGTTTAATGGGGTTGAGGTCAGGGCTTTGTGTGGACCAGTCATGGTCTTCCTCACCAAACTCACCCAACAGAAACAGAAAACAACAGAACAGAAAAGGGCCTTCCCCAAACTGTTACCACAAAGCTGGGAGCATAGAATTGTCCAATGTCTTGGTATGATGACACATTAAGCATTTCCTTCACTGGAACAAAGGGGTCTAGCCCAGTCACTGACAAACAACCCCGTACCACAAACCCTAGTCCACCAAATTTTACAGTTGGCGTAATACAATCAGGCATGTATTGTTCTCCTGGCATCTGCCAAACCCAGACTCAACCATCAGACTGCCAAACAGAGAAATATGCTTTGTCGCTCCACAGAACACATTTCCACTGCCCCAGAGTCCAGTGGCAGTGTGCTTTACACCATTCCATCAGACGCTTTGCATTGTGCTTGGTGACATGAGGCTTGCATGCAGCTGCTTGGCCTTGGAAGCCCATTCCATGAAGCTCCTGGCACAGTTTCTGTGCCGTAGTTAATGCCAGAGGAAGTTTGCAGTTAATGGGTCAACAGGGTGTTGGTGTCTTTTACACACTATGCGCCTCAGCACTCGGCGACCCGCTCTGTCACTTTACGTGGCCTTCCACTTTGCTGCTGAATTTCTGTTGTTCCTAAACACCTCCACTTTGCAATAGTTCCACTTATAGTTGATTGTGGAATATCTGGCAAGGAAGAAATTTCATGAACTGACCAGGAAGGTAGCATCCTATGACAGTAACACACTTGAATTCAATGAGCTCTTCGGAAATAACCATTGTTTCACAAATGTTTGTAAACCTGACTGCATGGCTAGGTGAGTTTTATACACCTGTGGCAATGGGTCTGATGTTTACTTACTATAACAAAAAGGAAAAAAAACCTCCTTGCAGTGGCTGTAAGAAAACATCTGGCAGAGGAAAGCCGTCCTTTCATTTGTTAAATTGGAAACATCTCACTGCAGAGCTTCATGATTTTCAGGAGATCAAGGACTCACAAATAGACCTGATGAGCAGCTTCAAAATCTGCTGCCTTAAAAAAATAACACTGGGTGTCAAACAATGCTGCCCATCACATTTTGGTCAAACTGAACATCCTGCAGAGAGTTTATTTCATACAGGGTAGCTCTGCTTATTTGAGGCAGGGGCAAGGCCAAGGAAACACTGACTTCTTTAAAGCTTCATATTGGGGCCCAAATAATTTCTAGAGTTAGTGTTACTTTTCAGTGAGAAATTGATCTACATCAGTTCATCAAAAAAGCTTCATGAGTTCTAGTTATATTAAAATGTACAGTTATAGAAGGGAAAAAAAAAGGAAATACACAGGAAACAGGAATACACCTGTGTTAATGCTTGCTTTGTAACAATGCTTAATGAAGATTTAACTAATGACCACATCCAAAATAACAAAACTGCCTAAAACTGAAATATTGTAGTAAAAACCTTCTCATAAAATGAACGTAAAATGTTCATTGCTCTGATCTGAGCTGATCTTGCATTTCCTGCACTTTCTTTTAAATGTTTTGCATAATGCTTGAGACAATGGGATGGGAATGTTGTACTTCCCAGACAGACAGCTGCTCCAAGGGTTACTGAGGCATTCTTATATCTGATGAAAATTGATGTTTTTGGAAAGGAGCTTGTTGTAGTCGAAACATGAGTAGTTTTTGTTTAGCCTACAGGCTAAATGGCACAGGGACAGGCGTCTCCAGTCAGAACCGGGTCCCTGTTTCCAACTGCATCGAGCAGAGCACAGCGTGGAGCCCCTGCTCCCAAACCTGTGGCCCAGGAATATCCACCCGTGTTTCCAACCAGAATGGGGCTTGTCGCTTGGAGCTGCACAGCCGGCTCTGCCAGGTGCGACCCTGCCAGGGGGCTCCCCTCAGGGTCCCTAAGGTGGGTGGCACCCCAGTTCCCTTGGCCTCCATTGCCTACCGGTGCCTATTTGGTACTTTGGTCACATGCAGGCTGTACCACAAAAGAAGTTTAATAATAGAGACTGAGAACAATTACATTTATTATATTTTCAGTTTTATATGAAATGTAGTAGAATGGCGCATTGGAAAAACATTTTTTCCCTTTCAAAGTAAAGTTGTACTACTTTGCTAAACAACAGTGGTCTCTGGGGGAATCTAAGTCATGGGGGAAGATGATTGAATGCCTTTGAACAACTGACTCTGTTCCACAATTGTCCCTGGTCAATTGTCTCAGGAATTTGTTAGAGGTAATTAAAGCTTTTATGCTGGTCAGGGTTGCTAGGGTCTCTGGAGCCTATCCTATACAGAACAGGTCACAAGGGTGGAGTACACTCTGGATAGGGTGCTGGTTAACAAGTAAAAGCTTGGACTTTGCTTATTTATTTTTGCCTGTATTCACATGAAAGTGATGTGCTAAAAAAAAACAGTCACAGAGAACAACTTTTTTTCAAAGAACAAATAATTATTGTAAATGGTTCACAATAGTGGCTAAGTTTTGGAAAGCTGGCCAGGTCACGGTGATGTCATCAGGGGGAACCCTGCATTAATGAAAGCACTAGAATTGTGCCTTCAGAATTCTAATGGTGAAACCAAAACCGTGTTAGAAACGTTCACATTCGGTAAATGGAACCATGATATCCACCTGACCCCAACCTACTAACAGCAAGCTACTAACATTATACATTATACCTTCTAACTGCATGTGTCATGTGACTATTTACTATGCAGTAAAAGCAAGGCTAGTTTCATTAACTCAAGATGGATAATAAGACGGAGATTAAATAGCCCCCCCTAGGCACCTGTTGACTTACTCCAGCTGAGTGAGTTTTGGTTCCCAGTACTGTAACATATGATGAGGAAGCCTGAGTTTAGGTCATTGGCAGTCTCATCTCCGAAACACCAACAAAAAAAAGTAGACTGAGGGAGTTTGGGAAATCTGCTTATCAATTTGGAAAACAGTCTTGACTTTAATTGGATTGAGTATTGCAACACAGGTTCAAATGCAGTCTGTTGCATGTTCCAGCAGCCGAAGCGCTGTGTGCCCAGCTACAGGTCTGCGCAGGTGGTACGGCTAGAGTACCAGGGCTGTCACAGTGTGCGACTGTACCGCTCCCGGTACTGTGGGATCTGCTCCGATGGTCGCTGCTGCACTCCGACCCGCACCCGCACAGTCTGGGTGATGTTCCGCTGCCCGCGAGGTCGCCTGCTGAGCCATCCCGTCATGGCCATCGACTCCTGTTCCTGTCACTACCACTGTCCCCTGCTGCTCAACACTGCCCCCAGGAGGCCCGCACCTGTCCGGACCGTATTCCAGTTATTCAAGTGATAAGAGCCCATATTCATCTCTTTTCCATATGTTAATCCCACTACATGCCTACATGCCCTTATCTGCTATCCATGTCCTTGGAAGTAACCTCCCTTGTAAAGTTCTAGCAGCTCTACAATGGGATTAAAAATCACCCCCGTTGCTTTTGCTCATACAGGCCTATACCTAGCTACCCATGCACTCTAGACCTGCACGATATTTTAAAAAATCATATTGAATTTTTTGCAATATTTCTAAAGCAAAAAATTTAAATGTACCCGAATAGAACTTATCACCTAAATAGATAAGCCAAATACAACTTTGTTGTAGAATTTGTTGGTCTGAGGAGCAGATTTTTCTGGCCCATAACCCCATTGACCCATCAGGAAAATACCCAGTATGCCAGATGCCCAGTCCAGTCCTGTACTATGAGCTAATCAAATATCACTGAACCCCTGGCCATAACTTCCTCCACTGAGATCCCAAAAATGCTACATAATTGCTTAGCCATAGAAAAGGATGCATGGAATCTAGTACCCAATGTGTAAATGAGCTTTTCCACTAGTTTAGCCTTCAGATGAAAAAGAAAAACATGTCATGTACAAACATGACTTACCATACCATGAATTACCATTGTAAATCATGGGGGTTCCTCTGAGCTGCATCCAGTCTGGTCACTCACCTAGGACCAATTTGCCTTGGGAGTCCCTCCCAGGGGCAATCCCCCCTGCCCCACCACCACCACAATAAGGTGCCGATTCATCGAGAGACACTCATCCATGCATGCATTTGAAGTAACAGCTGCCCTTTTAGGTCTATTATCCAAAATTAGCTTGTCTGACTGTAAGTTTCAGTCTTTGTTACTGTTTTTTACTGTTTTGAAAAGTTTTAAAGTTATGATATGTTATGTTTTGCATCTGAAATTGAACTGAATAGATGTGGACATCCATTAAAATAGGAATTACTGAAACATTCACTGAAATAATACATAAAATAAAATAGAAATAAAATAGGAATCACTGTAATTGCTGAAATAATGCAGCCACTTTGTACATTAAAGAAATATACCTGATCAAAGTTGTCTCTCAATGACAAAAATGACAATAAAGCATCTAAATTACTTGCACTTGTTATATGAGTGTTTACCACTTTTCATGTTTCCTATCCCTTGTTTAATAAAAGAATGTACATTTTAGTCTTGCATGACTTGGTTGTGCTTTTGTGAGCTGAGACATTTTTCCTTGTTGATATATCTCTATCAATCATAATTTAAATCTCTGCATTTAGCATTTCTAATATTATGTGAAATTATTTCCCACCTACCAATCATCTGTACCCACCCATTTCATAGGGGGTCCAGAGTCTATCCTGGAAGCTACAGGTGCAAGGCAGGGTACAACTGAGGATGGGTCACCACCAACTCAGTGTCCAAGGAACCTCTGTTGCAAATGAGAGAGTGTTCTCCACTGCAGGGGATATTGTCAGTGCAAGCCGTTTACGTCTTGCTCCAGAGAATGTAGACAGGCTTATCTTTTTGCACAAAAACCTCACCATAATAGAATAGGTTTTTCCAGTTACTAAGTTGATTTTGCACTGTTATTTTACAGCTAATGTTGTCTGTTTAAGGTGGTACCATATGTATCTAAAATTCAAAATGTTGATTTCATCCATTGTAGATAGAACACATAGCTGTTTTTTTTGTAAGTAGAAAGTTTTATTTGTTTATATAAAAAATATAGAGTTCAAGGAATGAATAGTATGTTTTGTCTAAAATATGTGGATACTATAAATACCATAACGCACCATAACCGTGACACAAAAACTGCAATACGTACCGAACTGTGGGTCCAGTGTGCCGTTGCATCCCTAGTCCACACAGGTGTGGTACTTAAGCAATACTTTTAATAATGTATAAAAAATACCAGGTAGGTCCAGTGGCCCATTGGCTATGACGCTAAGAAAAGAAGGGAAGACCTAACTTTGACAGTGAGGTGATTCTTGAGGCACATTTAATTCAATACAGACAGTTAGTGTCACATCCCTCGATACACTTAAAGAATCAATTTTAAGGTGCAGTGACCCTGTTAGAGTCTCCTGTGAGGTAAGGGCTACAGAACTCAGTAAGATAGGGGCTAGAGTTTCCTGTGAGGTAAGGGCTACAGTACTCAGTAAGATAGGGGCTAGTGTCTCCTGTGCGGTAAGGGCTAAAGTCCCCTATGTGTGTCTAGAGTCTCCTGTGAGGTAAGTGTTAAAATCTCCAGTAAGATAGGGGCTAAAGTCTCCTGTGAGGAGAAATTAAAATGAGTACCAGAGAAATCACACACTGTGTTGTGTCCGTGGGCTACGCAGGGCGGCGAAGGAGCAAGATCCAGACAGGAGTGAGGGCAAACGAGGGATTATTGCGCTACACCAACACATTAGACAACGTTAATGCCGTGTCTGCCGGAAGAGACGCCGACGCAGACCTAAATACGCGAGACAGGCACAAGACAAGCGTGCGGCAACGTCACACAGGTGAACACAATTGGCAATCACAGGAGGTAAACGAGGTGGGCGTGGCACACAGGAGGAGCGGACGGCGCTGGACGTAACACACTGGCATACTCTTACAATTATGTTTCATTTAACAGTTAGTTGCTTAAGGTAATTCCATGTTTATGGTGATTAGCAAATGTTTACACACTGAAAATTTTGAAAATGAACAGAATTATAAATAACTATTTTGGACAAGTTTGTGTGTACATCAGTTTGAGCATGCTGCCTTCTCATTTTTGTTAAAATATGTAGAATTTCAAACTTGTTTTTCCCTTATCAGGCTTTCTCACTTCCTGTTAATCTGAAGACCCTGTACACAGAAACGATACACAGCACTGCACCCAAAGCAAACCACAGCAGGGCAATATGAAAAAAACACTTCCTGCTATTCAGCAGACTCTACATAAGCACAGAAGCGTCACATTTTTCAGTACCAGTGTTCCTTGACACCATCCTTCAAACTATCACCATGAACATAACAATGAAAGAGATGAAGAATGGCACTTGTAAAGTTGACAAAGCCTTTACGAAAGTCTTCCTGCCAACAATGTATGGGCTGGGGTTTGTTGTTGGTCTGCTTGCAAATGCTTGGGGTTTAAAATACATGTCTAGAACCTGGAAAAAAATTGGAAATATTCGGATTTTTATCCTTAACCTTGGAATTTCAGACATGCTGTACGTCTTCACCTTGCCTTTTTTGGCCTATGCTGAAATGAAGAAATCCTGGATTTTTGGACAAACCTTCTGCAAAATCACCAGATTCTGCTTTAACTTGAATTTATACAGCAGCATTGGTTTCCTCACCTGCATCAGCGTTTACAGATACCTGGGCGTCGTCCACACCATGCGAGTAAAAGGACAAATTACTGAGAAGCATTCTGTGGCTCTTAGTGTCTTTGTCTGGTGCGTGGTCTGTCTTCAGATCTCTCCTGACTTATACTTTGAGAAGACACCGAAGTACACCCTAAAATTCTGCTTCGACACCACAGTGAATGAACACCTCAAAGAGTACCTGTCTTACAGCATTTGGTGGACGGTCACTGGATTTGGTATCCCTCTGCTGGTGTTTTTAGGCTGTTATGGACACGTGGCAGTGGTACTTTTTAGAAGAAATGACATCGATGTTACTCTGAAAGAACAGTGCCTGAGACTTGTGGTAACTATAACTCTTCTGCACGCTGTTTGTTATATCCCTTTTCACGTGTTTCGCAACCTCAACCTACAAACTAGGGTCTTGCAAAACGAAGGACTTTGCTACCAAAGTTTTGGGAAAATCTACATAACTTACCAGGTGTGTCGTGGCCTTGCATATTTGAACCCTGCCATCACTCCACTCATGTATATAAATTGTTATGATGATGTCCATGTGCATTTTAGAAAAATCAGAAAAAGAGCAAGGGAATCTCTGGACCAAATAACCAGAATAGTTATTAGTAATAATCCTGACAGATAACCTGCTTAGATATGATCTCAAAGAAGACAAATCACATATTGATGGATTTATGTAAAATGTTTGCCTGATGGTGATGGCCAGCTTTTCATATTGACCATTTCTGTTATTATTATTATTATTATTATTAATAATAATAATAATAATAATAATAATAACATTGATACATTTAATATATTGTTACCTTGATTTCAATGGAAAGATTTACACTGTATAGTGTTTAGAGGGAAAACATAATGTTTATATTGTTCATTTTTTGTTTTCAAAAGTTATGTATGTTTGATGGTATGTTTCTTGCTTGAAATAGTAATATGTTTTTGTTTTAGGAGTATAGAAAACAGCAATTATATACTAAATCCAAAGTGCTTATTATATTTAATTTTTTTTGTGTCTGAAAAAATGGAATGTTTTTGATTTGAAGTCAGTCACCTGACCCCAATCTATTTAGAAATTCATGTTGAAGATCAGACTGAGGCTGGAAAATTCCTATTTGGTTGGAACGCCTTTGCAGTCAGTGCCTGGAATCTATGGGCCATAGGCACCTCCAGATAGTTATGTCTTTTGTACTTGTACAGCCACCATCTTCAATTGTTGTTTTACTAACTACGATGACTTCATTTCAGCTCATGTTAATAGTCTGAACATTAGTTGGTGTACAGGTTATGGCAATAACATGCAAATGATTTATATTTAAGGAGCATAGGCTGGATTTTATTTGTAAAAAAAAGACTATTTAAATGTATGCAACTTTCCACCCTCCTCTTACCTCGACAAGGGATGATTTGTACCCTCCTATCTAAGATATGGTCCAGGCCGCTCCACAATGCTGGTTAGTGTAAACCAACATGGTGCCCACAGGCAAAAGGATGCCCCCATGGACCATGTGAGTCGCCCGCAGACCTGTTCTAAAAATAGCACAACTTACCAGTGAGCAGCATCTAAAATTTTATTTTATCCTGTTGCTATTCTTCTTTAATCACATTTGCATCTAAATATACTTGAAAATGACAATATCTAAAAAAAAAGCATTGAAAACATGTTTATTATACATGAAGTTTAGATAAGTTTAGGGAGTTTCAAACTGGTAGCCCTTTGTATGGCTCAGTACCCATGAAGTAGCTCTCAGTTTCAAAAAGGTTGGCGACCCCTGGTGTAAATGGATAAAAGATGGATGAAAGGGAGGATTGATGGATTGTCTCTATCCTGGTGATCACAATTATCATTGTCACACTTTCTACTGCAATTGTCCAACACCCCCCACCCCCACATTTGCTTAAATCGTACAAAATTATTAGCTGAGGAGGACAACCCCCCCTTCATCAAAAGAAATTCTGATTCTAGATAATTTCAACTGGGGGGGGGGGGGGGGGCAGAATTTAGTTTTATTTTATATTAATGTCCTTAATGTATTAATTAAATTAAATTTTTAT
>JABFEA020000110.1:5568575-5581831 GCA_019775915.2 Cyphomyrus plagiostoma | reverse complement strand
CCCCCCCATTTTTTTAAATTTTAAAAAAATTTTTTCTTTTCTCTTACAACCCCCCCTTATAAAAACAAATTACTTTTTTTTTATATTTCAAATGGGGGGGGGGGGGGGGGGGGCAGAATTGAGTTTTATTTGATCTTAATGTCCTCCATGTATTACTTACATTACATTGTTAGTATTAAGAAGCAAAAGGCAATTCTGAAAACTGATGTTATTTATGTAATGCTTTGTAGTCACCTTATACAGTTTTTAGAGATGTGTAACTGTGATATCTCCTTTATACTGTCGTGCTTCCACAAGCTTGATTATTTTTTCTGTTGTTAACTTTGCTTTTCACCAGCTGAAGCGACACAACCCCACAACGCAGCCATGTTAATAGATGGACAAGAAAATGTGATTACGTTTGTGTTTCACCTGATCCCAGTGCACAAAATGTTAGCCCACATCTTTACATATTTAGTGGGGCTGTCACACTGCCCCCCCATGCTCCCCCCCCAGAAGCACCCCTGTTTGGTAGCTCCCAGGATTATTTTGCTTGTAAGAGAAGTTCGCGCTGTACAAAAGGTTGGAGATCACTGCAGTCCAATGTAATCTGGCCATTCTCTCCAACCACAACTAAAATGCTCCGTCAGCCTGTGGGAAGTGCTTGTGTGACGTCATACTTCCTGAAATAATCCCCACCCCTTTGTCTTTCACATAATGCTATATTTCTTTTGGAATCTGATGTTTAGGAACAAGAGTAACTCAGCCACAAAGTGGTAGACCATGTATAGTAACAGCGGAGTCCCATAGTACAGAGGTGCATAGTGCATAAAAGTCACCAACGCTCTGTTGACTCAGTAAGTTCCAAACTTCCTCTGGCATTAAGTACAGCACAAAAAATATGCACTGGGAGCTTCATGGAATGGGCTTCTTTGGGTGAGCAGCTGCATGCAAGCCTCACATCACCAAACGCAATGCAAGCATTGGATGGCGTGGTGTAAAGCACGCCGCCACTGGGCTCTCACTGAGGAGTGACAAGTCACGCTTCTCTCCCTGGCAGTCTGATGGATGAGTCTGGGTTTGGTAGATGTCCGGAGAATGTTACCTGCCTGACTGCATTGTGCCAACTGTAAAGTTCAGTGGAGGAGGGATAATGGTGTGGGGTTGTTTTTTGAGAGTTGCGCTGGGCCTTTTGGTTCCAGTGAAGGGAACTCTTAATGCTTAAGCTTACCAAGACATTTTGGATACTTCTATGCTTCCAACTTTGTGGGAACAGCTTGGGGAAAAGGCTCTTCTGTGTTCCAGCAAGACTGTGCCTCAGTGCACAAAGCAAAGTCCATAAAGACATGGTTGGGTGAATTTGGTGTGAAAGCAGTGAATTGGAACCTTTACAGAATGGCTTCTCCTTCGACTTTGCATCTTGTGGCCTACTGCACATCCTGTAAGAAAACCGACACGAGTACACAGTGTGTCACACAAGACAGACACAAATGCACCATGCCGTGCAAATGTTTAAAGTCAAAAGCAACCCATCTTGCAGAAAAGTCAGAGAACCGATGCCTGATGGTGAAGAATTTCATTCCATAGTTTGACCTGGGTTAATGACAATGGTTTTCACTAACTGAAAAAAAGCAAAAAATATTACATTTTACAATAATTTTTTTCCAAATGAAAACTTCCATAAATTAATTATTTAATAGTCTTCAATACATCAGCCATTGTAATTTATTCTAGTAATATAAATTGTAGTTGCGCTACCTGACGTCGCATTTAAAATCAAACTTACAGCTGCTTGGACACCTGCACAAACTTTTCTCCTTTTGAAGTTTTTTTTAGACTTTTGTTAATTACAGTATTTTCATGATTTTTTATGGGTTATACCACCCCACATGAAAAATGTGCAGCCTTAAAAAAGTTGGTAATTTTTACAGTAATCCCTATATCGTGGTTCAGTTATTGTACCCCCGCTATATTTTCAGCTATCGCTTTTAAAGCATGTGGGAGGGGTATTTTAGGGCTGAAAATATATTTTAAAAGTTTATTTATATGGTTTTTCTATATCGCAGATTTCCACTTATTGCTGATGGGTCTGGATTGTAACTTCCGCCATAGGTATGGGAGCACTATATACCTAAGTTAGGTCTAACTTAGGCTTTTCTTTAGAATGCAACATCCAGTCTACAGTTTTATAAAATGACTGTGATGCCTGATATTTGAGGTACGTGAATTTGCGGACAAATGTTATTTCACTTATCTCAATGGTTTTAAAACCACATAGTTTTGCAATTTTTCACGAGTTTAAAGGTTTCAAACATAAAATTATACCAAACTATTTATAATCATTATTATTTTTTAATTATTTAAATACCAATTATAAAAGTATCTTACTTTGCTTATTTTTTCAGAAAGTTGCAACATTATTGGACATATTGGAACAAACCAGTTTATCAAAACTGTATATTATTTGAACGTATTGAAAATAAATTTACATACAATAATGTTAGGCATGCTATGTATTTATTATCACGTATTTATGATATATATTAAAAAACAATAACGGACCCAGTCACAAAAATACGGGTCACCTGATTCAGCCATCCCCCAAAAGACATACTTCAGATGTGCTATAGTACTGCTGTCGTACTGCTGTCATACTGATACTTATCTTATGGAAATTTTCAGTGAATCTTGGGTCGATTTAACTGTAAGACCACAAGGAGGATGATGAAGTGCTGTGCACTGTCCGAGTCTATTTCCTGCTCATCAGCTTTCCCACAGTCAGATACATCACCCTCCCCCCCAATTATTAGCTGCCTCTCTGGCGATTCCAGACCCCCCAAGGACATGCCCAGGACTGTGGCTCACCCACTGGTAGGGCTGCTTGATCTCTTCCTTGTTTCTCAAGCCTGCTTTAGGAAGGAAAATTCACTTAAGCCGCCAGTATCCCAGTACTGGTAGGTTTGTAACTCCAGTAAGATTACGGGTGATTGTACAGTCTACCCTTGTGAGCAGGTATGGACAGGCGTAATTCCAGGGCCCAAGACAAAATTACTTCTCAAGAGCCCCCATGACACATTACCCCTCCCATCTGGACCCCTCTCCTGGGACAGCTTCCCCAGTTCACCCTGGTTGTGTCCATTTTAGCACCTGCTGAACCAGAAACAAATCATTTGGGATGAAAATAAAGGGAAATGTTTTAAATAATTGTCTGAACATCATCCAGCTATTGCCGTTTCACATAACACCACTGTGATAGCAAACGGTTTAGAATTTAGGCATATCCTTAACAACAATTCGGTAAAAACACACAATCGGCTCCATGATGAGGTAGATAACGCTGATAAATCATGACACGAGAGGAATAGGGGCATGAGTCCACATGTGAAGTCTGTGCTCTCTGGCTTTGCAATAACTAGCAGGTGATAAATCAGAATGGCTCTTGATAGCGAAACAAACCAAAGCCCATTTTCCATGTTCGAGCCCAAAAAGATGTGAGCAGAGCAGAACTTGGAAGGAGCATATTTATGAATATTTAAAGTACGTTTCTTTGCATTATACGTGTACAAAGAACAAAAGGACCAGGCCTAGTATTTATAGATGTTTGAACAAGTTGATGTTTCATGTTTATAAATGGAAGTGATATTAGTCATTGGAAGGGAATTGTTTTTTTTTTACTGTAATATTCCTTTCATATTGATGTACCTCTTCTGTAAATATTCCTGCAGAGATTTAGAAGCTAAAAGTTCTCTGTGTGTTGGTTACTCTGATATTACTTATAAAAATGTTTTTTTTTCTGATTTGCACAGTCGTTTGGTTGTGTTTGTTTGTAACACTTACCCATAGCTCTCTGTGGTATGATCTGAAAGAGAAATGTAATTCCTATCATTTCTGAAAATCAGTCACACTTCTGCGAATCTGCATCCTTTTCTTCAGATGGTGAATTTAATCTGTGTTTTTCTGAACTGTAGTGAGTCAAAAACAAAAAACAAAACAGTTACTGTAAGTCGTGTCTTTGGGGTTTGTTGTGGATTTGCTTTCTGGTCTTGCCCCTTTTGGGTCTCCAGGTGTCTGCTCTGGGCTCTCAGTCCTCTGAGAATGAGTCTGTCTTCTACTCCAAGTCATCCTGAAAGCAGTCCATGAAACTCAGGGACCAAAGTGCAGAAAACCTGGCAAGACAGGTGGCCAGCATGAGCTGAGCTTTTCTGTCACACACCATGAAGTCCATGAAGACTGATAAATGTATGAGTCCAAGATGTGACAGTATTTTGGACTTATCTTTGCTCAGTGGGAAGTATCCTTCTTAACACCTATGGACAATTTTTTTTATATAAATGCATGACATTTATGGGACAGAGATATCATACAAGCAACTGACACATGTAAAATGGTTCTTTTTGAATAGTTTGTCCAATTTTGCCAAGTTTGTCCACATTGCATAACTAAATACCATACATACAAATATGTAACATGTCAACATAGCATATCTTTTACTTTGCTAATTATTAAAATAAAGACAGAACAAAGAAGCTCACGGCCTTTTTATAATGCCCCCATTTATGTGAAAATTTACAGTAATGGAAATATATTTTCTGGAATTTAGATTCAGTGTTAGCCTGAAAGGCTCAAACTACACATCTGTGTTGAATTATATCATGGAATTCCAGCTCAATAACCGAAGCTGTATACCAACATACCAGGAAGTCACTTTAACACATTTAAAACATTTAGCGTGGATGTCAAACATGACTGTGGCTGGAGCAGCAGTTCTCATTCTTTTTATTTTAAACCAAGGACCCCCTATGTTCAGGAAAACATGTACATATTATATTGTATCTGTCGAACGTGTTCTGCAGTGATGACAGATATTGGCATTGTTTAATATAAACATATTTTAATTCAGTCAGCGTGACAGCGGTACATAGTGAATGATCCAGAGTGAGGCTTTGTAACAAAAGGGAACTTTATTATAAACTAAACTCAGAAGACATGAAACTAAGGGGACTGCAAGGGGGTCACATCTGGTAGCACTGTCACTGTTCTTTGTTGTCTCAATTGATGACATTGCTCTATAAACAGACGGTGAATGTTTATGAACAAATCTAAATGGCTCTCAAATCAGAAGCCCAACACCCATTAACTGCTAAATAAATGGAAAGACACTAATTTTGAGTCGGTCAGGTCAGGTCAGGTCAGGTTGGAGAACATGCGCTAATGCAGCCACAACGCAGTGCAACTCCTCGGGATTCCAGTCAGCGGTCCCCCAGGCAGGTATGTGGTCCAGTCCCACCCTCCGGAAGTGGCCATCCATGTGCCGCAGCCAGGTGTTACATGGGCATTCCCTTAGCCTGGTCCAGCTGCTTGGGTCCTCATCAATGAGGATCCTGTAAGCCAGATAACCGACAGGGAAACGCGCCACTTAGCCATAGTGCCATAACTGACGCTCCCTCACAATGCAGGTAATGTGCCTCATTCTGGACTCCTATAGAAACAGCTCATTCGAAATAAAGTTAAACCAGCGGCACCCAAGGATCCTCCATAGAGACACAGTACCGAAGGAGTCCAGCCTTCGTCTCAGCTCACTGGATAATGTCCATGTCTCACAGCCATACAGCAAGACAGGGAGTTATTAAGTTATTAGCCTTCAAGAAAATAAAACCAATATTATAAATTATATATTTTTAACAATGTTTTACCGCTCCATGAATTTATATCTTATCATGCTGGAGGGGTTTGTGGACCTCTGCAATCTAAGGAGTTATGATGTCAGGGGCATGTGTCCCTTGTAGGCAAACTGGTCCTAGGTCAGTGGCCAGATGATATTCACTGTTTAGAGTAACGTAATAAACCACGTGACCTTGGCTGAATTGGGGAGACTGGGACCCTGCCCTGAAGTCAGGCCTGGGTGGATGCTCTTAGGCAAACAGCTGGTGGCTGGTGGCTTTATCCATGGGGCCTGGCTGAGCATGGCCCACAAACTTAACATGTGTCCGTACTCCTGTGCGCCCACCATTTGCACGGGGTCTTGGTGGGACCGGGTGAATTGTAGATCAGGTCGAAGTCAATGGCAGGAGCCTCAACAAGCATCAGGTACGAGATCTGGTTCCAGGAATATGGAATATGGCCTTTCGGGATGTTCTTCGCAGGTGCCAGAAGACGGGTGCTAGAGATCAACAGGCCGATCAGTGCAGCGTCAGCAGTTATGCAGACGCTGTACCATTCTGTTGTGGTGTAGAGGGAGCTGAGCCAGACACCAAGGCTACCAATTTACTGCTTAATCTACTTTCCTACCCTCTATGGTCACTAGCTGCAGGGTGTCTGGGCTCAGCCTTAGTGACAGAGTGAGGACCTCCAACATTTGGGAGGAATTCAAAGGAGAACCGGTGCTCCGCTGCATTGAAAAGAGCCAGCTGAGGTGGTTTGGGCATCTGTCTAGGATGCCTCCTGGACACCTCCCTGGTCGTGTCCAACTGGCAGAAGGGCCTGCATAGACTGCTGTCCCCACTACCCAGTCAAAGATAAGCAGGACAGAGGCTAACTGAATTTTAGATTCTGTGTAATGTCATGTCCAAAACTCTCACAAATTTATGCTCAAGATGGAATACTCTTGTTTATATATACCGTATATATTTTTTTTTCAAAGTTCTAGTTGTTAAAGCACAATAAAAGTATATCGACATAAATGTTATTGTGTCATTCTGTATCTTCTTTTGAAAATATATTAATATACTATCTATTTCATATAGACTACCACCCAATCCAAAGGCATTTTGTCTACAATTTTCATATAAATTTCATGCTCCCCTTTGGTCCCCGCTGATGCCCCCTAGTGGACCACTGGAGCACTGCAGCTCCAGTTATGTTAATACTTTTTGGTGTGTGTGTGTGTGTGTGTGTTTCAGATTATTTGCCTCTTTCTCTGCAGTCAGAAACATCAAACTGTATTTTCTTCTCTTGGCTGTTGAAAAAAGTCTTTATAAAGACTGTAAGACTGTGACCTGTTTTCACTTCAAAGAAATCTACCTCAGTCTTGCCGCAAGGTCCAAAATAGCAAAGTCATCCAAATCATTTCCATTAGAGGGCAATGTGCTGTTGTCTCTATGCTGAAAAGTTTGCAACATGCGCAATCTGTTTTAACTTAACTAAGGAAGAAACCAGTTAAGTATCTCCACTATAAAATCTTGCCAGCTCATCTCTGGCAACATCTCCGATGCCGAAAAGCTATTCCACTCATTTCCATTAGGACGCAATGTGTTGTTGTCTCTGCTGAAAAGTTTGCAAACGTGTGCCCTGTTTTAACTTAACTAGGGAAGAAACCAGTTAAATAACACCACTATAAAATCTTGCCAGCTCATCTCTGACAGCGTCTCTAATGCAGAAAAGTCATTCCACACAATTCCACTAGGGGGCAACGTGGGGTGATGTCAGTCACCCAGGTAAGTGAGGTATGCAGCAAGGTAATATTATGTATGGATTTTGCAGTATTCTGTGCTCAGGATTATTTATTATTACAATTATATTAGAATTCAAAATGAAACCCTGATATAGATTTACTTATAATTTCTGGCCACCCAGCTCTGATAAAATAATCGGATCCTTTTTCCCAGTAGACGTACGTGTTATAGACCTCATTTGCTTCCCTTTGTCCTGTAAAGTAGATCTGTTCTTATGTCTGTCAGTCACTGGGTGTCATTTGGCTGAGATGCTGCCTCTCAGTTATGGGGTTTCTGTACTTTTAAGGCAGTGGTGGCCAATCTTATCTGCAAAGGGCCGGTGTGTATGCAGGTTTTTGGGATAACCTGTAGGTAAACTGTTCAAACCTTGGTATGAGGACTCTTCAGCCAATAAGCCCTCCAATTAGTAATCTAATCAGGGAGCTGCAGTGAGAACCCTCATAAACACTGGCCCTTTTCACCTCTGTTCTAAGGAGTTGCAGTCACAGGGCAGAGGAACACAGAACAAATCTTCACCAAACTGCACTGGGAAGAGATTTACTGATGTCACAGCCCTGCCTGGTCCTTTCCATGTTTTCTGTTTCTCTTGCAGGGTGGAGATTTCAAGCAAGTGTAGGTGAGTATCTCTTAATTGCCCACCCACACCTCTAGGGGGAGATAAAGGGCACTGGTGTGCTCTCGTAGGGCTTCTCCCCTCCTGACCAGCACCTTTTGGATCGTTTAGCAAATACTGATTTCCCAAAACTTTTCCTTTGACCTTCCACTTACAATAATTTCTTGCTTATTCACTCTATTTTTCAATCACCATTATAAGCTGATGGGGCAGCATGGTGGCGCAGTAGTCAGCCTGTTGCTTCACACCTTGGGGACCTGGGGTCAAGTCTATTCTAGTGTTCCATGTGTCTGAAGTTTGCATGTTTTCCCATGTCATCATAGGGTTTCCCCCCAAGGGCCAGAAACATTCTGAGGTTAATTGGAATAACAAAGCTGTGAATGGTGTTAATGCGCTCTGTGATGTGTTGCCACCCAATCTGGAATAGGCTCTAGACCCCGTGTGACCCTAAATTGGACAAGTGGTTGGAGAAGATGGATGGATGGTATTATTAGTTGAGTCTAATACATATGTGGTCTCCACTTTCACAGTGCATTGTCTTGAGCCCAGTTTGTAACATTTGAGTCTGGTATGAAGGATAAGACAGTTCCATCAGTGGATTGGTTCTGCATTAGGCTAATCACTGTAACTGTATAGGGGGTCAGGGTTACTTGTTTGTTGTGTTATGCACTATATATTTGTTTGTGTCCACTATATTCTATTAATTCCTGAGTTTGCAATGTTGCACTGAGCCAGCAGATGGTACAATGTTTAAGAAATAGGATTCACTGATGTGACAGGGCTGTGACAAGTCTCAGGTTTCAGTCTTCACCTCAGAGCAGACCATTTTCAGTTAAACCTGCAGCAGTAATACTGAGCTAATTTACATCAGTATTAAAGAAATAAAAGATGGTTTATGTTTCAAGTCTGTCTGGATAACCTGTATCTTTTCAAATCTTATCCCTTTCATATCACATCTGTTATTTATTCTGGGTTATGAGCTCAGAAGCTACCAGATGATTCCAGCCCAGTATGTTAATTAAAGACCTGGATAGCTGACTGAAAACAGGTGTCCTGACAAGTGATGCAGTGTAAGCTGTACCTCTTCCTGCTGTTTCAAAATTCTGCTCCATAAACCATTCTGCACATCCATGCTGAACTGGAAACACATAAACTGGGGTGCAAATAAAGCAAGTACTTTCAAGTAATCTTCTGAACAACTTAAGAACACAACGCTGGTTGCAAGTAGCAATGTCAAGTTGTGAACCCTTTGGAATTAATTGAATTTTTGATGTTTAAACCATTCATTAAATAAAGGAGAGATGAATCATATTGCATTTTATGAGTCATTCCAATCCAGGTAATGCTAATGGTGTCTTAAACCATTTCTCCAAAATTTATGAAAATACAAGTGTTTGCAAGCTGGTCATGACACCTTAAATCTCATGCACTGTCTAGTGGCTTCTGTCATCGTGCTGCTCTTAGAGTAGGCAGATGAGGCAGCTCTGTGGGTCAAGCCACCTTCACAATGACAGTGGAGATAATCTTAATCCCAAGAAAAGACTAGACAGTCTTGCAAGACGCTTTTGTACTGTAGCAGGTGCCATGTTAATATCATAAAACCTTATTTCCCCACACAGAGACAGCGATGGTATTTGAAAATGAATAGCAAATTCCGCAGCCTTGTGACTCAAGTGGGAAAAACTCTGAGATGGAGCTCAGTGGCTGAGGAAATTCAGCAGACATGTTTAACCATGCAGTTCATGTTTTTATTATTTCAATATTGTCTAAATTTTTATCTACATCTTTTATCTATTCACACAGCTGGGTCATTGGGTGAGTTTCCCATGTTCCCTCTCCGCATCCCGCGATGAATCTCTTTCTCCCCATTGGCTGTTCATTGAAGATGTCGTCAACATGCGGGGGCCGAGAGCCACGAGCACAAGACAGATGTTACCACGGCAACCCCCACGGATCCCACCGGGGAGCTGAAAAACTGGTTCAATCAGCTGAAACCATGCAAGGTAATCAGCAGATATAGTACTGCCTTTTAAACGAGACAGTCTTCTGATCAATAATGACAAAAATAGGCAAAGGGAGACATATTATGGCCTTGCACAAGAACACTCATAGCAGAGATACAGTAGAATTAACAATTTTGGGCAATTTGATATATTTAAATGTAATATGGTATTCAGTGAAGCCTCAACTGTTTTCTATCTGATTATAATATGATACACAGGAACAGCATCCAAAGGAAGCAGCAGAAGTCCTTGTACCTTTTTGAATGTGTTGCTGTTTGTTGCTGCTGCTGCTGCTCAGAGTAGAGATAGCAGAAGGTCTCCCATTTGGAATCTGAGCAACTTTTTGGCCATAGATCTACACATACTGCATTTAGTCTCATACAGATTTTCCAGCACAGGTACTGAAGACACAGTAACCGTGAAGAGACACGACACGGAACATCATGGAACATTTCCTGTACTGTGCACCCCCCCCACACACACACACACACACAAAATAGAAATTAAAAACAATCACTTAAGTAACTTCCATTTTGGTCTCATGCTGCTGGGGTCTGATAAACCTCCAGGCTCCAAGGATAGGATTCTATACCTCTCGCCTCTAAGTGCCCTGTCTTATGCCCACCTGCTTGGCGCACTGTTAAGCTGCCTGTGGCCTTGCCAGTTCCCCTGGGTAGGATGTTCCAGGACTTGTAAGCTGGAGTACCAATGCTTGCCTGTAATGAGGCTTAAAGAGATTAGGCATTGACTGGATTTGGGCTACTGGAAACATAGATCTGTGACACATCATTTCAGTGCAGGTAGGAGCTGCACTGTACCAGACAAGCGGACGAGACAGGAAGTGGAGGAAACTCCTTCCTGGCGCTCTACAGATGATCAGCAATTGTGGGCCTTGCTCTCCTCCTGAGAAGAGTGGAAAAGTCACGGCCACAGACAAACCGGATAATTCTGTACACATATTGTGTTTGCCACTGCTCTCACTAGAGGGCACTGTGTTGCAGTCGGCACACTCAGACCTTTTCATTGGAGCAAGGCAGACAGAAAGGTCCACTGCCACAAAAACTTCATTTTAAAACCTACAGGTACATATCTGGTTTGCTGATATATTTTGCGAAAAATAATAGTCATAATAATGCTTATATTGATCTGATGTTTCAGTAGCAGCTGAAAACAAAATATCAGTGACATATGTTGATGAAACAGATGAGGAGATATATGAAGGTCTTTTCCATCTGTATATATGACATAGTCAGTCTCAGTGCCCTCAGTGTCCTCACTGATAATTATACTATGCCATTTGCACGCAATTTACACCTAATTTACCAATGTTCTTTTGCACAAACTATGCAAACAGAAAAGCAGATTATTTTCCATTGAAGCATAAGCATCACAAAGCGAGTTGTTGCAACAACATGATGACCTGTCTCATTCCAGAACTCCACTTCCATCAAAGGGAGCAGAATTTAAAAATAAAATTACACCTGTCATATTAATTATACACAAAGTTCAATACAGCGTAAGACAGAAACAGGCTTGGCAAGAACTGCAGCGTGCGCCTGACTGGAGCTTTTGGGATCGCTCTGACTGACGGAATGGCTGACTGGCGCTTTTGGGATCGCTCTGACTGACGGATCGAGCGGCTGAACGCCGCCATGTACAACAGATGCATATTTGCAGGGCACCTTGCATTTCATTGTTCAATTAAAACAAAATTCAGGAAAAAAATAACAAATGTCTTGAAACTTATCTTTGGAATACAGTTTTGTGTTTTGCTGTGTCTGCTCCAGTTTCTCTATATTTTGTGGCTTCTTATTCAGGTTAGATAATCATCATAAGGACAGTGAGATTCTCACATACACCCATCTTTCTGAGCACATTTCATATGGATAACAGTCAATGGCTTTGTTTTAACCAGTAAAGCCCATGTGAGACGTGTATAAGCTGTAAAATAATACATATTATCCAAGCACAGCAAGTTTTCTTCCAGTTACAGTGTTTCGTTGTACATGTATAATGATGATAAACATATATGTTGTATGATTTATTTATTTATTTGATGAAGGGGAAGGCAGAGAGGCAATTGGAAGAATGAGATCAGGTGACCTGGTATGTCATATGCCATGGCCAGTCGTGGCCCGTGTCGCTCTGTGAGGCCAGTGGCATCCTGACTACAGCTTCCGGTCAGGGAACGTGAACGTGAGTCGCTTCCCGACTTCAGCAAAAGCCACTAGCATATGCAGTACCTGCTGGTCACGCCACGCCTGCCCTCTCTTGCTTCCTCTCGCCAGACCGTGCTGCGTTTCCCATCTGGCTGGGTGCCATGGAAGATCACAGACCTCCATGCAGGTACTCAAAACCCCACTGACAGCGGCTGCAACAGCATGGTCCCATTGGGACAGGAGACTTGAAACAGGCCCGCTCCAACAAATCACACTGCGTTGCGGACAGACCTGCGCTCTTGTTCATCTGGCCAATCACGTCTCAGCTGACGCTGACATACCTGCTTGTTGAAAACCACCCCCTGGCCAGACTGAAGCCTCCAGGGCTGCTCAGGAACGGATCTGAGTCCTAATACCTCCTTTGTTTCCAGAGCCGCTTGTTTTGATGGGGGCTTTTCATGTCACATCAGGTACCACAACAAAGGGGTGATTCACAATCAACATTGACCCCCATTCACAAGTGGCTGACGTTCTGCTGCAGCCCATCTGCCTTTCCAGGGACGCACATCGCTCACGGATTCCACTCCCAACTAATGAAAAACACATGACGCTTGGCCCAGTGCCAGAGGCAGAACCAGTTGGGATGACAGGGGAAGGTGGGGCCGGCAGCTCGCATGGGAATGCAGACACATGGCTCGCTGTTGACAGGCCACAGCTCTACCTCTGGGCACCAATGGCAAGTCAACCACGTCTGTAAATAAGGTGTTTATAAATGAACAATGTGAAGGTGAGGGTGGCGTGTGGCTTGGCGGGTTGGGCGGCTGCACCTGTGATTGGAAGGTGGCCGATTTGACCGCTGGGGCCCTGAGTGAGGCCCCTAACCCCAATCGCTCCAGGTAGACTAACCCTGCTTTTGCTAAATATATAAAACATGTGCTAAATAAATGACATGTAAACTGTAGGGGAGCCACTCATGTAGCCAAAAATAAATGACATGGGGCGTCGGACCGTCCTGCCAATAGGGGGGGGGGGGGGGGGGGGGTGGAAACGT
>JABFEA020000110.1:5544835-5561784 GCA_019775915.2 Cyphomyrus plagiostoma | reverse complement strand
CACAATTTGCTTGCTCATAGTCATATAAAGGAGTGGTGTAGAAGATACAGCTCTAAAACTCAACTTATTGATCCTGCTCACTGTAGAATATTTGAGACTCAGAACCATTTACTATAATCATATTCAGGCCATTTACCCCCCCACATCACACACGAATAGCAGTGTTAATAGTGTCAGAGAAAACATGGACAACAACAAACTGGTTTCACGCCAGAGATTAAAGCACAATTCAGATCAGCAGCCGGGGGAATCCTGGGACCCTTAGGGAACACCAGTCTATCAAGTCAGACCAAACTGGAAAGATACCTTTATTTGTAAAGTTAGCCTATTAATAGTCAACTAGCGACATTTTAAAAAAAGTCTACACGCCGAATATTACTCTTGCCAAGAGAGAACCCAGGACATCAACCAATGGCATAAGTGAGGTTCTCAAGGAGAGCCTGGCAAATGTGAGGTAGAACCAGAAAATGAGACTCCAAATCAAGTGCATAACTGTAAACCAAGCAATTTAAGAAAAGCTCACATCTTCTAATATTCAAAGAACTTTTTCAACCATCACTTACCGCAGAGTTCGTGCCGTTTTGCTGACAAATGCATGGATCTAAACAGTTGTTTTCAAGCCCTTAGTACAGCTTGACTAAGTTTTTGCTAAATGAAATATACTTGCTAATCAAATGACTTCATACTTGAGGATGACTATGGTCCCAAAATACAGAGCAACTTTCAATCTGTCTCAGACATACAACCAACACTGAAAATAACCTAATTACTGCTTTTCTTGACAATTTTAAGAATCTGTAATATGTTCCAAGGTGCATTTAAACACCTTAAGTAGGTATAGGCATGTTAATGTTGTCAATAATTAGTATTAGCAGTTCTTAAAAGATATGATATATGTTGGTCGCTGCAAGGGTGTTTTAGTGACATGCCATTGATTCACACTGCGATGGTGAACAGTGGTACAGATGCAGGAATTTAAGTTTACAGTAATAAACACTACAGAGAGCTATTATGCTTTAACATTCAGATATTCCCAAGTAACAGCCTGACAGTTTAACAGGCAGCATACATGGAAATTTCAGTGGACACTAATGGGGGGGGGGGGGGTGAGTACCTCATACAAAATGTAGGAATAGCAGGCCATCTAAACCGAAGTTTGGGGCAGAGTAAACAGAGGGAGTATCTAAAAATAGTTGTTTTCCCCATTATTTAGTGTTATTTGCGGTCATCAAATAGCCCAACGCAAGTCAACACCCGCAATTGTAATATAAAAATCCTATGATTTCCATAAAACTGAGCTTCTAGTCAAAGCCTTCCTGGACACATTTTCCCTTTTGTACTCAATTTCAAGAACTATTCTGATTACCCCTGTGCACATGGTTAAACAGGAAATGAGCAGTGCGGCCCACAAGCCCTCCAGCTCCCGGTGGATACAGACTTTCACTGCACTCCAGACCTTCTTAAAGGGGCCGACGGGTCGTTCACTCGCATGGCTGTCAAGTCTGTCCAACTACGCTGCCTGATACAGTTTTATGCAACACATTTAAGACCAGTTTACCAAGTCAGTTAAGCGTTTCCTCATACAGCAAATGGGAGTCCATTATTTTTTTTTGTAATTAATAAACAACTGGAAGTAAAATGGTGCATTTAATATTTCTTTGACCATGGCTATAAGCCAAAAAAGGATGGGCAAAGTGTTAGCTATGAGAAATATAGTCATACCGTGTGGCAACACTGCCCAAAATGTGGGACCTGAAATGTTTTACTTTATTAACAAATATTGATAAGGGGAACAAACTAGCGTTTAACAAATTCAACAGCATCACAGTAAGGAAATGACACCCAGGTTAACTGGATAAATATTTAAGGCACACAGGTAAAGGTTTTTTTTTTCCCCGGCAGCTGTGTCATTTGATTTGGTTAGTATTCAGACTGAGGACAGTCATGGAGCTGCTAGTTCCCCAGGATAGGCACCCAGAAGCTGCTTCACACTCAAGAGAGAGAGGAGTGAGGCTCCTCAAGACCTGCTGAGGACCTCAGCTCAACTGGAAACACCGGAGAAAGTAGGGCAGTTTGGACCTGTAAGCCAACTTTAGCATGGGTACTGATGGACTGGGGATGCCTCATACTGGTCATCTGAACCCGTGTGGATGGTCCATTCATTAAAATATGAGACAGGCCTTTAAGTACGAGAAAAAGCAGCACAGGGGTCAGACCACAAATCACCTGACAGCACATCTGAACCATTTTAAACCATACGTGGTCGCCCAACATCGCAGCAAATTAAAAACCTGACTTTCTGTGCAACCTAACTGCATAGCGTTCTCATTGGCTGCATCCCAGTTTAGGGCGTGTGGTACATTTCCGCTTCATCACATCACATCACACTGGAAACTTCACAGTCCAAAAGTTCGGAGACCCTTTTTTTTTTAAACCAAAAAAGTGGCATCCAAGGGTGTTGAAGTAAACAAATCTGTAGAAGAGGGGAGAAAAATAAGATTAGTGTTTTACTTGGGTGAAGGGGGCTGGTAATAGCAAGGTAATATAAACAGCCACCCTGGTCTGTGCAAGACTTGCGGTGAATGAATTGATAACATCTACCAAGGGCAATGACAAACAGAGAAGCTCTTATATTGGCTGCTGCCATTTTGGCCAGGCCTATAGAACAAGTAATGTAAGCGCCAAACGGAACCCTAAACGAACTCCTTGTAAAGCTCTGAGGAAACATACAAACAACACAAACAAGTAAACATCCCTTCCAGGCACAGAGTGGAATGTAGCTGGTTTGAACCAGTTCATGGGGAACGTGAAAGAAAAATAATTTTCACCTAGGCAGAACAGCAGATTTAATACAGCATTTGAAGGGACATTAACAGCTGTCTTGCGCTGAATGTGAGCCCCCCCGTACTCCTACCGCTACATTTTCTGTTCCGTTTCTACACTTTGTTTTTAATGATACGCACAGTAGGTTGATGCACACAGTCCACCACTCTGGATCAATACCAAAGGGTCCCCACCTGCCCCTCCCTCACAATTACAGATGGATTAAGTACATTTACTTTCATGTCATTTAAACAATACATTACCCCCTCCCCCTCCATAAAAATCAAATCATTAGGTCACCCTTCGTGTCTAAAATTCAGTCAAAATAATCTCGAGTGAATGATAAATTACAAACCAGTGGCTTGTGGGTTAAAGAGGGAAGCACTTATTAATGGGGTCCCTATAGGCACGTGCCTGGTGATGCATCAGCCAATCAGCATAACACACTTTGCCAGCTGGGAGGAGAGGAAGAGGTGGGGGGAAAAAAAACTGCTCCAGCAAATCCCATTTTACAAGCAGCATATCACCTCATGCACTTTAAAATGGCTTCTCTGACTCATTACAGCAGGAAGGGCTTCCCCCTGAGGGCCATTAGAGTTACGTCTGGAGGATACCAAAGGTAACGCACATCTGACAGAGAAACCTAGAGGGCTTGGCCAGACACAGAACCGAGCAAAAATAGATAAAAGCCACAAACACACACACACACACACACTATACTCTCTCTGGTCATCACTCACTAAAGGAGGCAAGAGCTTTTAAAATTCAGGGAAATCAGGCATCTTAGCTCTTCGAACGCTTGGCCGTCTGCTATATATTTAGTTGCAGCCACATTATTTACCGTTTGAAGGCACAGCTTATTTGCATTAGCAAGTAAATGTGCCTTAAAAATTAGCTACTGTTTGAAAAGGTGCTTGAAAAGACCCAGGATGAAAACTGCATAACGGCATTTTCAGCACAGTCAGCTCCCTGGTCTGACAGCGACAACATTATGCTAATAAATGCCACTGGAACGTGAAGAGCTGCAGCCCAGCACTCTAATTACTGTATCACCGACCCATCGGGGAAATCAAACTTCAGCTTCTAAAATGAACTGGCAACATACTGAGCAGCTGAGCCAAAAAAACAGCAATTAAACACTAAACAGGAACATGTCAGCCACATCCCACACAAAACTGGTCAAATCCGGCTCTCCACAGCACGAACACCCAAAACCATTCACTCTCAACAGCAAATAGGTTAGCCCACACTGCCAAATATTCAGTGTATTCTTTTATATTTTGCTTTCCCAATGAATACAGTACAGATCCTTGAACAATTAACTAAACCTTTCCAGGGCATTGTGGGACATTGGTGGAACAGCAAAAGAAGCAGTGTTTTAGAATCTCACCTGCCACTACTCGTGTCAAAACATGCCAGCACATAGGTGTGGGCAACAAGATCCCGTCAGAATGCATATACTCCACTGAGGGACCTCTGCATCCTGGTGCATCATGGGAAGTGAAAACAGAACTTGCAACAAAATGAATTAAGTCCTGCTAAATGGACTGTATCTCCAGTGATGAAGCGGCCACTTAAATGAATTGCAGTGCTAAAGTGTGACAACCAGCTTTTTAAGATGCAAATTATGCTGGAGATGGTACATGATTGAGCCGAGATTGATACACTTATACTGTACATCAGAGTGGCCTTTCATAGCAGGAGACAGAATGTGGCAATGCAATCAATTTCAATATGCGGGGAGACAAAGTATAAGAAAGTGAACTTGCAAAGACAAATAACATTGGGGGATGGGGGGGAGGAGGGCATGACACGTGCTTAACAGAGCGGGACAGAGCCGGTGGAAGTAACGTGCAGAAGCGCACAACAGGAAACCGAGAAGACAGACCAGCGGAAATGTAAGGCGCGTGCAAAACAGCTGTGCAAGGAGCCACATGCCTGCCAGTCATCAGTAACCTTCAGGTGCAATTAGACTGTTAGCTCCGGAACGGTTTCCCTCCTGGGCACCAAAAATAAAGTAATCAGAGCTAGTGAGAACATTTTAGAAAAAGCGCAAAGAGAGGACAGAACTGGAGGAGTGGTTCAGCTGTCTACAGAAGGGATGGTCTGAGTGATCAGGCAGCGCATGGCAGGTGCTTAGCTAAACTCATCCTGAAGCTAGCCTATGGCTGTTCTGCTCCAACGCTCATCTCTTACTCACTAACAGACATTTGGAACCTTGACCTGTAGCAGCCTGTAAGAGGTCTGCACCTCGCAGCACTGTTACCCCACCCCCACCTGTCCTCGGGCAACGAAGACAAAAACTGGGAAGCACCAGTCTAACTAGCAGCTCTACTAGGGCTGCCCAGCACCACGCTGCAATTATTCGAAATATTTGCACTTAATATTGCTCTATATAACATTAATAGATTAAAATTTACCAAAAATAAAATACAGCCAAAGAGAACTGACTTACCAACAGAGTGCATCAAATAAGTTGCTGCTGTTGCTACAAGTTGGGTCACAAATCAGTGTCAAGAAATGTGATGTGGATCACAGTGCTTTAGACAATGAAGATAAAAATTTGTCTGCTTTCTGGCACAATACAGACATGACTTGGTAATACCATCATTTGGTAAGCAGATTAGGAGCACGTTTAAAATACTGTGTTAGAAAACTGTATAAATCTGGTTTAATTATGCACCTGACTAACTGCCAAAAAATGTCACTGCTGTCTTTTTACCTTGTTTATCCACAATATCTCCTCTTTAAAAAAATGCAGCTGTTGATCTGTTCCTTCCTTCACTGCCACTTCAGTGCATGTCTTTTCCAGGACATACCATACCAGGCGTAGCAGTAGTGAGGCATACTCCGCTAAGCGGATGAAACAAAGTAAGGATACGCCATAAAATAAAGTGTCCAGACAAATGTCAATGCCCGTCATGTAAGGCCCTGGTGATAATTCAGATGTAATATCATGCAGCTCTAACATCTACAGCTAGGTAATATACCAGATCAGCAAACTAGTTTCAAAATCAATATCATTATTAACACTTGTCAAATAATGGTGCCACAACAGGTGCCACCTTTCATGGCTACCAGCAGACCTCTTGAGAACAACATCAGTGTCTATGGAGCAAAATCACAAACTGCCACAAAAATGGTACTGGCGTGAAATATCATTAATGCATGTCAATGAGGGCAAAACTCCCTTCGGACCTGGAAGAACATCTCAGTTGAGAATCGTGGAAGATACTGTTACTGACTAGTAAATTTCTGATGTCGTAACACCCTTATACCCTGTGGTCCAACTACATACCTTGCAGAATAAATATTCTGCTCCTGATCAATTTCCATACTGCTTGCTGGAAAAATTCTAAAACTGCAGGCCAGTTCGTCCTTAGCTAAATACGCCATACGCAGTTTTTGATACTTCAAAAAAAGAGAACCATTCATAGACACATTACACTATATTACAGCCAACAAGCCTGTTTGTAATACTAGCTACTGAGAAACCATTTTGAGAATAAAAAAGTGACTGGTCACAATATTTGTCAATAAATTACATAACTGCCCATTGTCTTTGACGAAAGGGTTTACGCAACGAACTTACCGGTTTCAGAGTCTGAACCTTTCATAGCTTCATCATCATGACCTACCCAATAGCCTCCTTTAAGCACGCATGTCCAGTGGCTGACAAATTCTTCAAATAAGCCAATGGCGTCCAGTCCCTCCAGCAAGGAGAGCAATAAGAAGGCAAAACACTGCATGCTGTACATACCAAACTAGGCACTCAGTCATTGTGTAAACAGTAGCGCCCCCAATGTGAGGCAGAACCGGCAGCCGATGGCCCACAACAAAACAGGTACCGCCACAGCAGAGTCTCAGCCTCTAGAGGAGTCACACACACAGCTACACTAAAATTATTCCAAGATAGTTGCTACCTTCGTTTAAAGTCTATCATCATATGCGGAACAGAATATCCAACTCACTACAAGTCATGCTGAAAATGAGATGTAATATATGCACAAACCTTACCCTTCTAGCCCCGGTAAAACTGCCCCAAACTTTTACCGATTCATGGGAAAATAAATCATCTCATCACTCTAGCACATATATTTGAACAAACGGATTTCTTGATGAAGAGATTCAAAGATTTGAACACCTTAAAATAAATAAATAAATAAAAAACACACTTAAGTGTAGCAGGTCACCAGCAAGGCATGTTCAGCTGGTGCCCCCCCCCCCAGAATGGCCCGGCTGTTCCAGAGGGAGACGGAGACTGCGAGCTGCGACTGCTTTCATGGCGATCCTCCTTCGCTACTAGGGTTTGTGTGAAGATGTGCTGACAGGTACTACAGAGCCCTGCTTTCTGGCCAGAAGACTGAGAAGACAAAAATCAAGGCACTTTTACAGGATTCCCCACCACCCAAACCTCTTAAAGTCTGTCTGTCTTCTACAAAAGGCTGATCTTCCCCCCCTCAGGCAAGGAGTGGGGTTGGGGGGAAGGGGGTATTCTGAGGCCATTCAGCTCTGCACACTCAACAAGCAGATGGTAAAATCCTGACTAGGCTTAGGATACCTTATACTGATTTGCCTATGGGGTGTGGTTACATTTTACTTAACATAAGAAACTTTAAAATCAAAACAAAGAAGTGATGAAATGGAAAAAAAGTATAATAGGTGTGAAGGCAGCAGGTTCCCGATTAAATTCAGTAAAACACTGAGTTTCTTACAGTGTTCAAAAGCAAGTCTGAATAAAAAGGAATCATTCTCAATTTCTCTGAAGATTCAAGTTAGAATGTTGCTTTATAGCTTTGGGGTAGAAGAATGAATGAATGAAAATCCAGAAGTAGTACAGTTTTGCTTATAAGAGTCTTGCTCAGAGTGTGTGTGTGGGGCATAATAATTTCAAGTGCCCACACAGTGGGGGACAAAAAACGATTTTATAAACAACTGTGGATGCAACCAAAAAACTAAAAATTCCAAAAGTCATGTATTTTGTTTGGTTACTTATGGTTAGGTTACGGCTAGGTAGGGGTTAGGGTTATCATTGATGGGATTACAGCTTTGTAGGGACTGCCCATTAATTCCTATGGACAAAGATACGAATACAAACGCGTGCATCTGTGAGTGTTTGTTTTCAGGCCACCATAGACGGGGAGGTGACCTTTTTGGGAAAAACTGCAATATCTCCAAACCTACTCAACCAAAATAGCAGGGATCCGCAACATCCCCACAATACACACCACTGAGCTGCTGATTGCTTAAAATTTACATATCTGTGGACAGGCTAACGTGATTAGTCAAGCACTGATATTCATTCTGTTATAACTAATTCATCTCTCCCATTGCATGCCACCATCTTTCACCTGCAGAGCAATACTCTTCATTAATCATTACGGACTGCCTTACTTCCCAAAACAAGGATAGCGGTCCTTTAAATTCTACAAAAAAAAGCCCCTACCGCACACAAGCATGTTTGCTCAAACCAGGACCCCCTAGGGCTTTCAATAAACCCGACAAACATAATGTGAGTTTCCACGGAGAGGATTTCCCACAGGGCTGAATCTTTTCTGCCTGGATGACGACGCATATCCCTAAAGCAGTGTTTCTGAAACCGGTTCCCGGGGACCCCAGACAGTCTGGGGACTGTCTGGCAAGGAGTTGAGAGGGAACAAAAACATGGACTTTTATCCGTTTTTATGCACTTCTGTATAACTTCCATGTTAGTGCCGGTGCTTGTTGTTAAGCAATCAGCAAGTTTATCAGCGTATGCACCTCACCAGCTGTGCCACCGAGGGCCTGAATCGGCCAGAGTTCCAACGATATCACATATACATGCAAACACATGCACTCCAATTCTCCGGGTGTTTCACGTGATATACGACGATGTCCTCTATCCCTATGTAGGGGGTATATTTGAAAGTCTCACTAGTGTGCCTAGTTATAAAATTTCGTTTCCAAAAATGGTCCAAAATGTGATTAAATGGTCGCAGCCTGGAACGCTGTGGAGCCATACTTTTGATTTCTTGGTTATTTTTTTATGCTACGCGAAAGAATGGTACTACTTTTGTCTCGGTTCTACACTGGCTTTCGGTACTGGTACGGCGCCAAATTACATCATCAGTGACTGCCCCTGATTGACATCATCACAACGTGTGGCTTAAATCATATTTAAAAAAATTAAATAAAAAAACAGCCCAAAATTAAAACCAACAGTTTAGGCTAGAAGATGCGGTTTATTGTTATGTCAGCTTCTATCATAGTATAATATCCAGATTGATGCTGCCATCATTTACGTTTACATAGGAACACTTACTTTGGCTAAGCCAATCAAAGCAATAAGAATTAGCTTACTGCTAATTCAGTCTTTTGAAAGCAAACAAATGATTTATAGTTTTTGATTTTCAAGCGGCATTGTTCTGTGTTTCCCGTGTGCCAAGTGGCTTGGTACTACTGTGTTCCGGCCAATTCAGCTTCCCTATGTTTATCCTGTCTATCAGGCAATTGTGTTTCCCTAATATTAAAGCAGAGGGATATGTGAAATGTCTGAAAATCACTCAGGTACATTATTACATGTGAATACAGTAGATCGTCACGCATAATAGTCTTATAAGCAATACTATATCGTTTTCATCAAGAAATCTCTATCCAGCGAATTAAATAATTTATTAAATAAAAAACGTTGAAAAGACATGTAATGTTTTAAAATATATGGCTTGGTTACCTGAAGAGCTTTGTAAAAAGACTGTTAGCTCCAAACAGCGAAACCGTGTAAAAATCAGCACGCAACAGGAGAAACCTAAATTTTTAGTCGTGCCATCCAAATTCTGCTGGATCTGTTCATCAAACCATATGGTGATCAAAGCCTGTTTCCCCTCATTTGTCCATCCTTCAGTTTTAGTTTTTTATATTTTTGTTTCTACTGCTTTTTATTTCGTTTCTCCCTGTTCGTGTGTATGTTGTGTTTCAGCAGCAGGCTATTTGCATAACCAATTGACAGGTAATACGTTTGCAAGTCCCACCCCAAAGTACCGAAGTACCAAAGAAGTATCCCAACTGGTTTGGCACTTTTGGTACTCGAGCTTTTGGTACTGGTACTCGACCAGAAGCCAATGGAAAGGCGAAAGTACCGTACTTCGTGTGGTGGAAAAGTGCCCTTAGAGAGCCAGTAACTTCAGATTTACACAAGTACGCTGCATGTTTATTAGATCAGAGACACAGAGTTACTGTTTGGGTATTGGAATTTAGCACCGAAAGCAAGTTAATATTTCAGTCCTCAATAGGACTGGATATTTCAGTCTGTTCCACAAAAGTACTGAGGTTCGGTACCCAGCCCTATTAAAACCCCCTGCCGAGATGTACAATTTATGCTGGGTCCGTCACTGCAGTTTTCCTGCTGTTCTGAGTTTTCATTAACGTGTCCACAAAATTCCTTGGCTTCTAGCGATACAAACAAAAACCACTCACTTAACACCTTGCCTCATCAGCACGATGGCTGCCCCAAGCTGTACTGGTCGCACAGAAAACAACAGCGATTGAGCTACGTATGAAAGCTTATGAGAAACATCTGGAAAGTCCCAGCATACACTCGCAAGGTATAACGGCACAGAGCATTATGGCAAGACAAAGCTGAGATAAACATCTCTACTCTGACATCTGAGGTAGACAGAACAGCTGATGTGATGGGCCGCAATGCCGAGGCACTCCGGGACACGCTGCAAGTGTTATGAAACAGCACTGGGGGGGTGCAGGGTGGGGCCTTGGCTGGCACTGCTAAGAATGCTGGGTACAGTCTGCCCCTGAGGCAACTTACATGTTTTTCATTAAAACAGAAAGGGGGAGGAGGAAGAAGGAGAAGCAGAAACAGAACAACTGGAGAGGCAAAGCAGAGGAAGGAAAGAAAAAGAATTTAAGAATTCATCACTGTGAGATGTTTAGATTGCAGCAGTGTGACAGTTAATCTATGACCTTAAGTAGTGAAGGTGAGTGTGTGTGTGTCCAAGCGGGCAGGGCCTGGTGCCTGAGCTGATATGGGAAAGGTGGTTTGAATTAACATGCACCTGCCATAAAAAATAAACATGTTTACCCTTAGGTGGTCGCTAAAGTGCTATATAATCTACTTGGCGTGCTAGTCATACTCTCATGCAAGATACTAAATACTTGCGTGATATTTGCGGATGTCGTAAAATAAAGAACAGTATGTCTTTTTGGGTCAGGGAAGTAGGCCGTATTTGTCAATACCTGATAAATAAAAGGTCCGCTATAGTTCGCCTTTAATGGTCAAGCAGCACATGTAACCTGGTCCATTCTGATCTCCAGCTGGAAGGCGTCAGGCCGATCCTGGGGATTCACGGCCAGCATGTCTTGCAGGAGTTGCCTAATTCCATCTGACATGGAGCTCCTCCGCTTCTGGGGAATGTGGAGGATCATCTTTGGGTTCTCCAGCAGCGCCTCCCCGACCGGGACGATTTCTGTGCCCTGCCGGATATATGTTCCAAGCAGCTCCCTCTTGGACTCTGCATCAATGAAGGTGATCCTCTCCAGCATGGCCCAGATGATGATGCCCAGGGCAAAGATGTCTGCTTTGGCTGTGTAGTGGCCCTCCCACACCTCCGGTGCCATATAGAAATCAGATCCACAAGCTGAAGACAGCCAGAACTTGTTCACATTGATGTCCTTATTCTTGTCCTCCCCTTTGCCTACGCCACCCAGACCCGCACAAACCTTGCTCAGCCCAAAGTCCGCCACCTTGAGTATAGGTGCTCCTGACTTCTCCGAGATCAGGATATTGTCAGGTTTGAGGTCCCGGTGTACGATATTATTCTTGTGCAAGAATGCCACAGCACTAGTGAGTTGCAGCATGAAGCTCTTGTTAGTCCGAGGGTCTGGCCGGCGGGACAGGATGAACTGATTAAGGTCTCCACCCTCGCAGAACTCCATCACGAACCACAAGTAGCATGGCTCCTCTGGGTAGCCCAACACTCGTTCTCCTGCAATAGAAAATGTCACACGGTTACTGCACACATACAGCTTCGTATTCCAGTTATACATCCTAAGCTTAAACCAACACATAGGAGCCCTGCAGAGATAAGGGTATTAAGGGTAGCACTGCCTTTCCAGTCTCACTTTAGCATATAATGCACAAAATCAGAAGGCAAAATATCCTGCAGTTTGTTGCCATTTTTCATCCTCCAAGCTCATTTGTAGTAAGGCCTACACCAGGGTTCTTCAAATCTGGACCTCAATTGCAAATCCAGGCCTTGTTTTCAGTTCTCCCAGGTAGTTAGTTTAATAATTACTGATTCTGATTGATCAGAGGCTTCGCACCTGACTGACAGGTAAAGGAAGGATGGAAAACCAGCAGTGCTCAGACCTCGAGGACCGTGATTTTAATAACCCTGGCCTACACATTTAAGAACATCTCTGCTTTTATGGAGAACATGACGATTGGGCATTCAATGGCAGACGCTGATCATATTGCTTTATAGACATGGTTCATTAAGCCTGAAATGACAAGAATCAAATTACCAGAATCACAATAAACAAAACTGTTTCCGTATCGGCCAGAAAACATCTGCGATAGAGGTATATATAAAACACAGGTTGGGCCTAAATGCAAAGTACGTACATTGTCAGTTTGCATTATTGAGATTACTAAATCAATCCTCTCCATTTTATTTTGTCCCATAAAACCCTGACAAGGTAGTCAAGAAGAGAGGAAGTCAAACAATTTAAAAATAAAATAAACCACAGCAGGGCAACCACACAAAGATTGTCATCAGCAGCCGGCAGCCATTGAGCCATGTACAAATCTGGCAATCCGCTGTTAGCTGCTTCAAAGGCCCATGTTTACATGTGTAATCTGTCTGAGGCCTAGCGTGGATAACTCAGCTTAGTCAGGAACACCTAAGCATGGATGGGAACAGAGCCGGGACAGGTCACCCAAGAAGAGAATGACCTCAGCACACCTCTGACTGCAGTTCAGGGCAGAACATTGGCCTGATCCATATGTGGCCAAAGGAACACTCAGATTTTTCCATAGTAAGTAGTAATAGAATACCAGACTGTGATTTTCTTCTTTCATTTGATACATCTAGCAGACGAGGAAGTCCGAAGACTTTAAAGCATGAACAGCGAAAATTATATTTTGGGTAAAGTGTTAGGGCCCGAGTATTCGCCTTACATATCGAACCAAACGAAAAAATGAAATAATTAAAAAAAAAAAAAATCTTCGCGAAACCGCACCGAATTGGTAGAAACGCCACGAAACTGCGTCCATTCGCTGTCATCTGCAGCAGGATTCTTACAAAGGCCCCCATCCCCCCCCAACACAAAAAAAGCACAATTGCATAACTGGAAACGGCACGGCTTCGCTAAAGGGGCTATGTTTACTAAATAAATTCAACATAAATGCTGCTCTTGATTAGGAACATAAACAATGCTTAAATTGTACATACTGTTAGAATTTCAGTGACAAACTTTTCTTAGTTATGAAAAAGGCCTCCACTGAAATGGTGAAGCTGCGGCCGGGACAGCTAAGACAGGGCAGCAACTCCCTCGCTTTCCTTGCCATTACACGTTTACAAAGGTGATCGTCCACATCGGAGTCCCGCTATGGTCACAGAGAAGCATTCATGGTAAGAGCTTTGGCCGAGCAGAAAGCCTGACAAAGCAAGCGATCACGGAAGGCTTATATTAAAACTGAAAGCTACCGCGCAGTGCTCAGAAACTTGATTAATCTGGTCCAGCCAAGAATGGATGACGTGACAAAAACACAGCGAGTTCTCCATAAAGATTCCACTTCCTACATCTCTAACGTCATAAAAAGAATACTATATAATTATTGTTAATTAATGAAAAATACCTGCTATTTTTAACAGTGAAAGTGAAACATTATGGGCTTAACATCCAGTGGTAAACTGATTACCTACATACAAAAAAATTGTACATAACCAAAAGGGTAAAGCTTAATATTTGACTGATTTATTTTAATCTTATTTTATCAATAGATAATGAGGATTGGTAAATATTACTTGAATGTTACCTTTTAGAGAGGTCTCCACTAACCGGAGGTACTGCTTGGACCTCTTGTTGCCATGGCTCATTTTCTGAGCCATACCATTCCTTTGCAGCACACACTCCTCCAGCTGCACGACGTTCTCGTGTCGCTTCTCTAGGCTCGCCAAAGCCCAGAACTCGGCTAGGGCCAGCTCCACGTTTTCGGGGGCGTCACAGCGAAGCTTCTTCACGGCCACCCTTGCGCCCGACTTCCGCGCTATGGCTTCGTACACCACGCCATAGCTGCCCCTTCCGATCTCTCGCAGGAGGCTATAGCGCGGCGCCACGGTCCTCTGTTCCAAATTTTCGCTTCGGAACAAGTTTCCGTAAAGACAGTCCTCCTCCACGGGGACATCATGGTCCTCAGAGTTCTCCACAGACAAAGATCTAAGAACTTTGTCCACTTCCCTCTTCATTTTACCGCTTTCTGCTCCGGCTTTCCTGCACGTCCGAACGCTCCTCGTCCTTCTCCTTCTCCCGTCTTCTGTATCCATGGACGACTTCTCGTTGTGCGCTAATGTTCGGGGATATATATTTTTCTCTCCTCATTACTCACTCGAAGCAAAACTACGAGAGATCACGATGTGAAGACTGGCGTCGGCCTTGAAATTTAGAAAGCAACATAACAACGACACCGCTGATCAACTTTTTGGCCCTACGATTCACCCAGCCCACGGCTGCCAGTTTGAACTACATAAACATTAAGCGTAACTCCCCGACCCATTGAATGAAGGGAAGGCATGTCTGGATTGTACCATTCGAGTAAAAAATGGACAGCCCGTAAACTGCCTTTGTGGTATATTTTAAAATTACAATTAACAATTCAGAAACAGAGTAATCACACTAAGGATAATGTTTATTTAATTACACATTTCTTCGTATTTTAGTATCTCAACAATATTTGTTAATTATTGATTTTTTTGTTTTGGTAGCCTCCTTCAGATGAGGTCAAACCAACTTTAGCGGAAGGGGTTAATTATAAGTATCGCCAAATGTTTTTGCATTTATTTGAATGTATACATTTGGTTTGTGATTTTGAATAAAATAGTTATTATTTAATTTCCAATAATGATTTTTAGAGAAACTGTCATGGCTGTTAAAATCCTTTCTACGATGTTTACTTTACACCTTTTGTTCGAAGAGCTTCTGCAAATCGGTTCGTCCATTCTAGCGTGACCTTTCACTTGCCTGCGTAGAGCACGTGTGACAGTACGTTCAACTCCGGCTTCAGGAGGTCTTTAAAGTGGGAGAGACGTTTTATTTTATTCTGTTGTAACATTTAGGAACTGCTTGGAATGTTTCTGATTACTTTTTGTACTGCACTAATATAGGTTAAATATTGTGCTCAAGAACGCAGTCTTTGGACCGAAGCCGGAAACTTTAAGCCTGCCTCGAACTTTAAATAATGAACGGGGATACTGTGCACGAATACTGAGACTGGTAAATACTGTGAAAAAGGTTTTTTTAAAAAATAAATTATGGGATCGGATCTTTAAAATGAAGCCTTCAGCTTTTAATTTTATAAATATGCACTGTTACTACAGTCATACGTGCTCGTAGTTGCTTATTGGTTACCCATACTTAGGGTTCCTCTTCGTTTTAGATAATTCCCGATTAAAATTAAAAGACTTATTTTGAAATGCAACGCCTAAACAATGATATTAAACCTTACAGGGTGCATAAGTATTTTAAGAGAAATGTTGATTAAACGATTTTAAATGTTGGAATGTAACGCTAAGATCTGCATGTGCTTTAGGACCCGAGGAAACCTTACGACAATGTGCTTTGGCACCTTCTTTGGGAGATGAATATGGGGTACAACGGCCATCACTGTGTATTATTTGATCCCTGTATGAAAGTAGCATGTTTGCGCAAGTGTCTGCATACTTGTGTTGGGTATGAGTTGGCGTTTTACAAAAGCACGTCTTGTCTCCTCTGGTGTGTGTGATTTTCATGGACAGGATATCAAGGCGTTGCCGCTGATGGAACGGTGTCTGGTATGTAAGGTGAGAGGTACCATCTGGGGTGTGTGGCTCAGCAGGTTAGGATGCTGGTTCAAATAATAGGGTTGGCAGAGTGATTTAATATTTGAGCAAAGCCCTTAACCGCCAATTACTCCAGAGCATATTCAATTGACATATTTCATCTGAGAACATTAATAAGAACATGAACAGGAATAAAATGTATCACTGCAGCACTGATGCACAATGACAGACGTGCACTCAGCTGTCATTTTAATTTAGGCTAAAAGCTGACCTTTACAAAAAAATGTGAATGTGAACCATTGCAACACAATCGAGTGACACAACCGGCCCTTTTGAATGAGCTGAAATATGTCTAATGCCAAAATAAACCAACTGATTTCACTCGACGGTTTCACTCAGTGAAGTACAAGATTAGTAAAAGAATTTTGTTCTTACCCATAAAAATATATTCACTGACCCAAATAACCATTGTTTAAAACCCTCTTTTCATGTATGAATCAATAAATATGTTTGTTAAAATTAAGCTTCACAAACAAGGAATGTGGGAAATAAACATGCAGAAATTCATATTACCAATGAAGATCTTGTGGTTGAGTAATCTTGTCACTATCAGGCCATTTAGTCGAAAACAGAAGATTGCTTTGCCCTTACGTGTGTGTGTGTGTCATAAGAGAGATGCAGATGTTTTGTTGTATTTTTTTTTGTATCTGTTCAATGACAATAAAGGTATTCTAGAAAAAAAGCCAGCTGACCACTTGCTTAGTACTTTTATGGCAGTTAGTGTTGAAGATATATACTCACCTAAAGGATTATTAGGAACACCTGTTCAATTTCTCATTAATGCAATTATCTAATCAACCGAATCACATGGCAGTGCATGCATTTAAGGGTGTGGTCCCGGTCAAGACAATCTCCTGAACTCCAAACTGAATGTCAGAATGGGAAAGAAAGGTGATTTAAGCAATTTTGAGCGTGACATGGTTGTTGGTGCCAGATGGGCCGGTCTGAGTATTTCACAATCTGCTCAGTTACCGGGATTTTCACGCACAACCATTTCTAGGGTTTACAAAGAATGGTGTGAAAAGGGAAAAACATCCA
>JABFEA020000110.1:5523492-5534048 GCA_019775915.2 Cyphomyrus plagiostoma | reverse complement strand
ACCCGCTCCGCTGTCATGAAGGCGCAGGCTGACCGCCATCGTCGTCCTGGATTCCCCTTCCGAGTGGGACAAAAGGTCTGGTTGTCTACCAAGAACCTCCGGATTCCTGGGTGCCGTAAATTCACTGCCAGGTATATTGGGCCATTCCCGGTGTTACAAAGGATAGGACCCGTCTCTGTGAGACTTCAACTACCCAAGATATATCGCATCTCGCCTACCTTCCATGCGTCCTTGCTAAAGCCCGTTCCCTACAGCCCGCTCCGCTCGGGGGACCAAACCCCTGAGGACACTCCCCCCGTCTCCTCCGTGGAACCCACAGGGAGGGTCTCCAGCATTGTAAACTCCCGGCGCCGCCAAGGCCGGTTACAATACCTCGTGGACTGGGAGGGGACCGGCCCTGAGGAGAGGTGTTGGATTCCGTCCCAAGAGGTAGAGAACCAAGACCTGATCATGGCCTTTCACCTGGCACAGCCCTCGAAGCCTGCTCCCCGGGCCCGGGGTCGTCCCCGGAAACGGCGAGGGCCGCCAGGAGGCGGCCGTCAGGGGGGGGGGGCTCTGTTACGTTCCCGGCCCCGGGTGGGCGTGACCAACCAGGTGTAGCCAATATTACCTCCTCAGCACCAGTATAAAGAGGTGGAAGGTGCCAAGCCTCAGTGCGAAGTATTGAGCCTATGATTCCATTGAGCCTTGCTGAGCGTTTACTTGTCTCTCGTCTCCCTGCCTCTCCCTTGTTTCGTTGCCTGCCCATTCGCCTAAACCTCTTGTTTTCGCTTCCCTCCCCTAGTCCAGCTCCCGCTCCAGATCCGCCTGCCCTGACCCGCTCTACGTCCCGTGTCTCTCTGCCCTGTGGTGTCTCGCCCCCGTCTCTACTTGTCTGCCTGATTCCCCGGATTCTGACCTCATCGCCTGCCCCACGACTACGATCTCTGCTTAACGATTTGGATACCTTTGCCTTGCCCCTGTTCTTGAATGAAGTCCGTTGTCCTTGCATATCTGGGTCCCCTCGTCTGTCCCCGAGCGTAACATCGCGCGCTAATTTGTACACGGTTTCGCTGTTGTTTTCATGTCTTTTTACGAATCTCTTGAGGTAAACAAGCCATATATTTTAAAATATCACATGCCTTTTCGATGTTTTTTGTTTTTACAGATAATAAATTAAAGTATTTAATTCGCTGGATAGAGATATTTCTTGATGAAAATGGTATAGTATTGCTTATAAGACGTACTATATTATGTGCGACGATCTACTGTATTCACATGTAATAACGTACCTGAGTGATTTTTCAGGTATCTCATATACATATTTTCCTAAATATTAGGAGAAACATTATTTCCTGACATCCAGGATATTTGATTCCCCCCTGTTAAAACAGGTACACAGCAACTCTGGGCCTTGGTACTAATAACAATACAGTATTCACATGTAATGATGTACCAGAGTGATTTTCAGACATTTCACATACCTCTCTGCTTTAATATTAGGGGAAACATAGGGAAACTGAATTGCCCGGAACACCGGCATTTCAGCTTCTGACAACAGAAAGGAAATGCTCAATAGGCCATTCAATTAGGGTATGTAAAACAGCCATACCAAAGGCAGGTACCGGTATAGGCTACCAAAAGTGCTAGTGGGGTTCTTTTTTGGTACTTAGGTACTTTGGGTGGGATTTGAAAAGCTTTCTTTGTTGATTGATTATGCAAATAGAACCAGAGGTCAGGATAGCATAAAAAGAAATAAAGTATTTTGTATAATACAATATGACAGCACGGTATTGGAAAATTGCAACATGATTTTGTTGTAAAAATGACTGGGGTATTTATGAAATAAAAAAAAGAGTTCTACTTAAATTTCTCACTTGGATGGAAATGAAGCAAGGATGAAAATGAATATGACTATCTTGGAGAAATCATGCAACGCTCGTGCAAAAGCAACAGAGGTAAACTTTAATAATAGTAATCGATACTTTATTGCTCCCCGTGGGGAAATGTCTTTACGCCTCTCTCAACTTGTTCCTTGTAGAGTAAGCAGTCTGCGAAGGTCAGCCACCTGTTGGAGTGCCCCGGGAGCTTGGGGTTAAGGGCCTTGCTCAAGGACCCACAGACATGCTGAAGCTGAGTTTGAACCAGTGACTTTGTGATTACAGGTACAGTCCACTGAGTCACACGCTACCCCTATAAACTGATTTTTAAACATATATTAGATAAAACTTGGAAAGGAAAAATAATTCAACCAAGGAAACCTCGATAGATAGTTTACACAAGTGTTTATTTGATTAAACAATTTAAATGAGTATGTGAACAGTGATTTGGCGAAGCCCGTCTCTTGGTCGTTGGTTCCATTGACTCTGACGCTGACAGACTTGGTGACCAGGCAGGAGGTGAAGGAGCCAAACCCCAGACCAGGACGGGGAGCCGAAGGTGGTGGAGGGGAGGAGGTGGGTGAACGAATAGCTGTAACGGCAAAGAAGTGGGTTAGATTTACTCTTTATATAATACCTGGACCACTGTGATTGGACACGCTGACGTTCATAAGGTCTCCTTGTTTGAACTTTCGTATTCACTTTCATTTAGAATTGCAAAGCTTGCTAATTTTTTTTCCTATGACAAGGTAACAGTGAAATATTTTAGTGAAACTTTAACCCCCTGCGCTATAATGAATTGAAAGTAAGAAAAAAGAAAAAGCTTAATTTTAATGTACGTAGTTGTCTGGCGATGTAAGAATTGCATATGCACAACATACGCTGTTGGTATTAATATTGCGCCTTGTCCAACCCCTTTGGTACTTTCTTGAAGTACCAAAAGTAAGGTACCTGGTGCGATGGAAATGTGCCTCTTTAAAGAGAATGCAGAGTTATGGGATGCTTGAGACTCTGGGGAAAAGTAGGATCACTTGTTTTGATACAAGTGATGTAATACAACACAGAAGAACCATTGTATTTTAGAAATGAGATCGTATGGAATTGTGAATCGAGATCATGGTTTTTTATGATAAATTTTGTTGTCCTAGACAGATAGCATGATGCCACTTTTTGGCTCTTCAATGAGACCTTTAACCACAGTTGCCCTACGGATTTTGACTAAACCTGCTCTCTGATCTTCACTTTTGTAATGCTTTGGACAAAAGCATCTGCTAAATAAAAGCTGTCCAGATTCATGTCTTGTTCTCTATATTAACCAGAGTGATGTAAGTCCAACAGTCCTATAATGGAGGAGTTTTTAAAAGTTTCATCTGAAATGGCAGCTCTGTTTTGCTTTTTTGAATGAAGCAATCAGGTTTACTTTGTCTGCCTTTTATCTCCATCATATAAACCCCTGTGTCGTCCTCTGCCTGCTCCCTGTGTTGTGTGTGACTTGAGTGCCCCAACTAAAGCTTTGTCATAAGATATCAAATAGTCCAAGATGTGACATTACCGTGAGTAAAAGAGATCGTGACTATTATATGCATCATCCATATGGCAGAACAGGCAGTGTGTGTGTGTGCAGGGGGGATGACACACAGAGACACACTCTATATATACAGTGTGTGTGTGTGTGTGTGTGTGTGTGTATAATATATGTGTAGTGTGTGTGTGTATGTATGCATATATGTATGTTATTTATTTGTATATTTTAAACAAGTACCTTGTGCTCAAACACCATGTATTCATTTCCCAGTTAACTTCTGTTCTTGCAACAATGGACATACAGTGGTTCCAAAGCCATCCATGGCCAGACATTTGGAACATGGCGATTATACATGGCGACATTATAGGATTTTGCTCTGTACATCAAGAATCTGGGTTACAAATGCAGTGTGGCAGCTGTCTACTTTTTCCATAATTCTTCAGTACAGCAAAGGGCTGGGGGAAAATATCTAAGCGCTGATTTTCTGATACATGTCTTGGGGAGATATTTAAAACCAGTCAGCCGCAGTGTTTTTCCTACCATTATATTAGGGGGGCGCCCTGCCCCCCCCCAATGGCACTTCCAGTTTTTTCTTCTGATGATATTGACCAAATTGTTTTACTCATAGCTATGGAGCAAGAGATAGGTATAATGATCAATGAGGCAAACCGTACTCATACCTTGATAGAATATTATAAATATAATGTATTATGACAGTTAATTATACAGGAAAACAAATGTTTAGTCTATATCATAATACTATATTCACACTGATGATGATATGAATGTCCATAATCACAATACAATATTTTATCAATATATATCGCCCAGTCCTAGTTAGGGGTAGCAGCAAAATGCATTTTAGCCACATAAAGAAAGGCCCACCTAAAAAGAAAGTATCAGCTGATGTCTGCACTAATATTTTCACCGCCTTCCCTTACACCTGTTATATCCACCAATAGTTATGCGATCAAAGTCAGCAGGTTTCATTGAAGAAAAAAAAAACAGTAATTTTACCTTGCAGAACACTGGCGTTGTTGGTCTAAGTGCCTCCCACTTAAAAACAACCCCACTTAAAAAAATCCAAACTATGTTTTTACCTTCCAGCATCAGATAGTTAGCACTGACACTTAAAACAGCCAAACTCACCTGTTGTAACGTAACGCTAATACAGAATCACTACTGTGCTGCTTATTAGTCTGCCAGGATGCAGCAAAACACAAACCATTTTCCATCGTTTTTTTATAGTCTAATCTTTGTTTTATCAAAGCCAGGGAGAACATATTTCCTTTTCCATCGTTCTATTTTTTTTTTTATTTTACCTGGAATAAACAATCTGCATGCCAATGGACAAGTAGGCCATGGTTACCCAGAAAAAATGGAAAGTTTTGGAAAAACAAGTACTGGCCAATCACAGCATAGCATGGGAAAATGACCATTAAATTTGTAGGTAGACAGGTAATGTTTAAGTTTGAATTTGCTAAATAAATGTCTAAGTTACCATACATGGTCCATGCATATATTGCAGTATATCAGAATATATAAGTAGTAGTTTCCCAAATATGGAAATGTGTTACTTAATATGTTACATTATATTTTGCTATACGTATATTGCCTATGAGCTAGTGATTCGTAATTATGATGTCACAATTATGGAAAGCACATTTAAAGTTATGCAACATAAACTATTAATCAAAGTCAGAGTCCAACTTCTTGTAATTGCCTTGCTTAATGAAAACAATGGACAGGAAGTCACCTGAAGGACAAAAGCCACTTTGGGCTAATTGTGGATATAGTCCATCAACTTAATCAGAGGGAGTTTTATCTACAAGGTCAACTCATGGCTAACATAGTGATTTGGAGAAAGGGTTTAGTTCTTGTAGCAGTATGTTGGTCACAGAGGGTTTGTTGTATTGTCTGCAGGTAACACGCGACTTGCATATAACTCCAGAAACTTCTGCCTATCACCTGGGATTGTTGTGGCCCTGCAAGAGGCGAGACATGGTTTTAAAAACCAGCAGTAATGTGGTCAAGTTAACAACTTGTAAGTCACTCTCAGAAGCAAGATCAGTCAAGATAGGCAGTCTACAGTCACATTCTCAAGAACACATATATTTCATGTTGTGTAAGCATGACAAAATCTTATATGACCATACATCCATGTAGAAGCTTCACCGTATGTGACCTTTGAGAAGAGCAGGTTTCTTATAGGCCATTGGTCAGTCTGTTGGGTGAAACGTATGCCGCCATCTTTATCGAGGAAGTCCACTCAGATGATCTAACCAGTTTGATGATGTCATGCTAAGTGACCTAGCTTCTGTTTTATGCCAAGTGTGGGAACCTTTTTATCCATCTGTTGATAGAGTGCATCCATCTGCATAGCTATTACACAGACACTGGGTCCCTGCAGGGAGGAAAAAGCAGTCAGCATGAAGATTAGGGTTATTCCAAAGGTTTATTGTGCAAGAATCTTGCAAAACTCGAGCTAGAAGGTCTCAAACACATGACCCCTCGAACCACGGCTTGAGCTCAATGACTTACTCTTGGCAAAGGTCTGCTCAAGACCTGGTAATGAAAAATTGAGACACAGGACCTAAATGTACAACCCCCAGCTGGGGACAATCAATACTTCATTGAATGGTGATGCCACCCTTGCTGTTTCACAGTAGTGAGGCATCACTGCACCCACTGCACAGCTGTGACTTATAACTGCAGTAAACAAGTCGCCTCAACATCTATGCAGCGCATTAACAGAGCAATAGGAAGATCTTCACTGTTAGCTAGGGGATCGTAATCATGATGTCATGCCGCAAAAGGTATCCGGTAAGCTGTCTCAATAAGGGCCAGAGTCATTCCCATCGCCAACTGCGTCAACACACAATTTGATGTGTTCACGGTCCGCTTACCCTCCAGATGTTGGCCCATATTTCACTAATCACATTCATCTCACACCATCCTACTGGGCTCCATATGGTAGTACCTCATACTGGCACATTCCCACAGCCATGTCAACTCCATGAATATGCAAAGTAGAGGGAGACTAATGCAATACATGAATACAGCTTTCTTTTTTGCTTTTATTTCTCAAGCCCAAGAGCCTTATGTTAAAACTTTTGAAAGAGTTTAGATTTTAGAGAAGGCACTGACATCGATTGAATTACCAGTTATTTTGAATAATTTATTGACATAATACAGATTAAATCATATTTTTTGAAAATGTGAAGACTAACATACTTTTAAACTTTATATAAACAATTATAACGATCCAGTGGATGGTAACGAAGGCAGGATGGTTAGGTGAAGATAAACAAGGGCAGGAACTGCATGTGAGGAATAGAAGAGGGAACAAGAGCAAAAACATCGACAACAATTGCAGAACTGCTGGCAGGTAACACATACAATGACCAATGAAGAGAGGGGCAAAGGCATTCAGGCACATACAGAGCTCACAGGAAGTTCTGGGATGCTTGCTTAAGTCTATAAAATGTTGCAAATGTATTGGTCTCCTGACAAAGTCCATTGACAAGCAATATTTAACATATTTGCACAAATCATCTGCTTAGACATTTTCTTTTTATTAGGTCTGTTTTAATTGACTCATTATGTTCTGTTCTTGCTATTAACTGTAGTAGTTGACATTACCTCTCAAAAGGATACTGCACACACTTTTTTGGTATTTTACTTTATTGCAAAAGTGTTACTAATTAAAAAGAACCCAATGAGACTGCTTGTCAATAAATTTTATTTAATGCAGGACAGCTGTTTTAGATCTATTATTTGGGTTTCAATTTATTACTACTGGAAATTAATGTTTTACATAAAACTACTACTGCTTTTTATGTAAACAAATTAATAAAGTAATTATTTTTTATTATAAGCCCAATGAATTTGCAATATTTTTACTGAATTTAGCAAGCATCCCACGACTGTCTATGAGCACCCTAAGTAACAGGACTAAACAAGAAACAGGGATGGACCATTGACAATAAATCCAAATAGAAGGGCTAACAATAACAAAACCCAGGTGAGGGCTGTAATCACTACACACTAAAGACTTAAACACAAAGACTGGGATGACCAGCGACACCTGCTGCCCAATCAGGGAAGGACAGGCCCTCTTAATGCACGCATGCCGGGCGCAAAAGGCACTGCTAGTATCAGGAACAAGGAACAAAACCAGAAATGACAACAGATGTTAATATACAAAAGGGGAACCAAGATCGACAGGTGGAACACAAGAAGTTGGGCCAAGGCCAAAAGAACAGGAAATACCACAAGGGACAGGACCAGGGGTCTTGGTACAGGATGTGGAACATGACGGGGAACCGGAGGGACGGGGCCTGGGAAATGATATGGGGACCAAGGCTGAGCATGGGAGTTTATGGGTGGAGGACCGAAGGGAACAGGACCAGGATGCAGGGGAGTAAATGGAGGAAAGAAACAGGGCCAGATTGTTGTCTGCAGGACATCAGGGGTCTAACAAAGGACTGCAAGCGGGACGGTAAAGGTGGTTGGGTAGTGGGACCCGCCGCTGCATGGGAGGCTGAGCCTGGGCTGAGTGGCATTGACCCTGCTTCTCCCCATGCCCGTGTTCCTGCTTGCCTCTCCTTCCTACTTATGCTGCCATAGCCTTATCTGCCAGAGCTTATATACTGCACTAAGCTAACTGTTTGCCCTGCCTCTAGTCTCTCCTACTTTGGCTAATTGCACATTTTATTTTTCCTATCCCTCCTGGGCTGTGCTGCCTGGAGACCCCAAATGATCAAGATATCCTGCCTACCCTGCTGCCTGCTACGTCTCCTGCCTGCCCTGCTACTACACCCCTGTTCTTCCTGTCATTTGAAGCAGCACCAGCACCTGCCTGCCCCCCGCTTTGAGGCTGAAATGTTAAAATTGGGACACTGCGAATTGGGATTTCACTATCTTGCTCCTAATTTGACTTCCTTTGTCAGCCCCTGGAGGATGGGCTCCCCCTCTGAGTCTGGTTCCTCCCAAGGTTGTTTCCTCCTAGGGAGTTTTTCCTTGCCACTGTCACGTCTGGCTTGCTCACTGGGGGCTTTGGGCACAGATAATGTGAAGCACTTTGAGACAATGTAATGTTGTGAAAACTCGCTATACAAGTACTATTGAATTGAACTGGATTGAAAGACGAGGACAGGACAAGACCTGGAGTAAGACCCAGAAGGCCTGCAGGCTCAGGTGAGGTTGCTGGGAATGGGTCCGGGTGTGGAACATGGAGAGACAATGGATCTGTCACTGACTGAGTCCATGTCCCTGGTGACCTCTCCCAGAATGGGAGACGTGATGGCCAGCGACACCTGCTGGCTGAACAGGGAGATGACAGGACAAGGACTGATACTGACGCCATTTCCTAGCATATTACACAGAAGGCCTTGCATGTCTTCTCTGGGTTTCTTCAATTCTCTTCTGAAAATCCTCCTAGCACCCAAAAGCATCTACTTAGGTGAATCGCTGGATGGTTGGATGAATGAATAGGCAGATGAGCAAAATGTTGTTCAAAATGTTGCATAAGAACATAAGTGAAATGGGACAAAGGAACAAAAAAGCAACAGCAATTAAGAAAACTATTTTTGGATTAAAAAAACGTTCACAGGCCGTGGATTCCAGGGTCAGCAGCAGTAGGGAGAATAGCTGGTCCTGTAATAAATCACAACTTAAACAAACAACTTAAAACTTGTTCTGCCTCTTTTCTTTTTTTTCCCACAATATCTTTATTTGAATTTTTTGCAGTGATAAAAGATACATCCTTAGACATTCCTCCTTTTCAGTGGAGGTGTGGGGATCTCTTAGCAATCTTTCAAGAACGCCTCCACTAATTCTGGTGCAATGGACATTGACTTTAGGGAGTTTATGGGGGGTTGGGGGTTAAAAGGCAGAATAGTGTAAACTGTCTGCCAGTGTGTGTTTGTTTCACCTGCTTTTTGAATAAATGATTAATCCCCTGTTCAAACACATGTGCTAGTTTGCACTCCGTTGTGTATTATCTGCCATGGCCCCAACACCTCAACTGTGCCATAGAAACATTCCTTTGTGACCAGGAAACACCTGCATTTCAGGCCAATCTGACCCCCTGTGTCACTGCGTTATACACAGCACATACTCAGCAATCCTAAATTCAAAGGTCTCTTTCCGTCTCCGGCTCAGCTCTCAGAGGCCGACCTTGCATCTCCATCACTGAAGCGTTTAGCATCACCCACACTGGGCAAGTGCAACGCAAGCAATGACATGGCCTAAAGTTTATTGCGCTTAAGGAACGGCTGTTACCTTGGTGACAGAAAAGCACTTCCATTGCCATAAATAATCATTGAGGGGGTTGTAAATTTCGACTGTGCTTTTCCTACTACCTTTAGCTGAAGAAATTTTGAGGCAATTTTTGCAGAAACAATGGCACATAAAACATTTCCTCTCAGTTTGTCTGCTTGCATGTTGTTTACATGACAGATTTAAAACAAAACCAATATCTGTAGAGAAAATACTTTTGTTTTCTCCACTGGGGAACCTTGAGTTCCTTCAGTTTTGTTTCTAAAGACCCTGAAGCAGTCAGTACCAGAACATCTGTATGAGCTTTTATGTGAGTCTATTGACTGCTTCTTTGTTGAAATGACTCCACTGAACAACTGAGAGGAGGTCTGACAACTCATGTTCCCAGAAAACACTGCCCCACCCCAGAGGGACGAGTGCAATTGAGTGAAGACAACTGTCACAATGAATTAAGTTCTACAAAATGTCAACTTCTGTTCCCTGTGAAACAGGTGGTTATGAGATTAAATAGACAACAAGGCATTGTAATATACAGTAGGCATCACAGGTTAAATGTTATTATTGTGCTCTGTGCTGCCCCCTAGCCACCATTTAGGCTTTGCATACACAGTGACATTCATTCCCCAGCACTTTTTACCTGACAGCCAGTGAGGGAGGCTGTATCTGCTGCTGGGCTTTGCAGCACTGGGTATGGTTTGTATCTGAATATCCACTAAAACAAAACAATAGTAACACATATGGAAAGAAAATAGGCTACAATCTAATTATTTTTTACCATGTTTTTATTTGTATTTAAAATGTATGGTACTCATACCGGGGTGGCATGGTGGTGCAGTGGTTAGCACTGTTGCCTCACACCTCTGGGACCCGGGTTCTGGTCTCATGTGTGT
>JABFEA020000110.1:5506138-5517111 GCA_019775915.2 Cyphomyrus plagiostoma | reverse complement strand
TGTGATTGGTTGATTAGATAATTGCATTAATGAGAAATTGAACAGGTGTTCCTAATACTCCTTTAGGTGAGTGTATGAATCAGTATTGCTTGGAAGTGGAATATTTTCACATTACGAGCTGTTTCATGATTGCACAGGGTCACACACACACACGGAATCACAAGGGATCCTTAAAATGCTGCCACATTACAGAGAATGGATCAACCGCACATGGCTGACACATTAACTTCTGTCTGCTGTCCTCCTGGTGTCATTCTGCATATCTGTGAAGCACGTTACACCCATTAAAAGCGTCTGAATACAACCATTATCCTTTTCTATCTGGCTAATTCTGTTGCTGAAAACACCTACGGTGTCTAATTAGACATGGTGACACACATGTGCTGTGAGACACACTGTCATCCTTTGAAGTCAGACATGCTCCATATTCTTACCCACCTTTATTTTGAATTTCATCTTCAAAAAGCTTTAAAGTAAAATCATCTTAGAGAGGAAACTAAATACCAAAGTAAAGGCAAACGGCAAATTGCTGGCTTATGTTCATATTGGAAATTCACGGAATACTCTCAAAGATGCAAGAAGAAACTTTTTATTAGTTGACATCAGAGGACCCAATGTATCTTTGGAGTTGCTAAGAAACAGTTCATTGGATAGATTGGACTTCAATGAATACAGGAGAATGCATCCCTTGATTTGGCCAGAACAATAAAGTTCTGATATTCACAGCCTTTTAATATTGCCATTCTAGGTAGCGCGCTGTGTTTTAAGGTTCCAGCTGGACTAGTGATTCATTCTACCAGGATCCAAATCCGTGACTGATAAAACACGTTTGTTAACTTACAGCAAAAGGTAGTTCTGCCCTAACTGTGTTAATCTTGTTTCTCCAAGTATCTCTAACACTGCATACTCTGAAGCATGATTAATAAATACCATATAGGTACCTGCGTGCCCGTCTATTTCACCAAATAAGAACTACGTTCTATGTTCAATCCATAGGTATTTCTTTTTTCAATCTCCCATATTAAACATTACACTCAAAAATACACATTTGTCTCTGTTTACACAGGATGTCCATTTTCATTATCAAGTTACTTTATATTTGATAGAAAATAAGAATGCACGTCGTTCGTCACGGAAGGATGACCTTGAGATGTCGTGCTAGAGTTTTCGTTTAGTCAGAGAGCTGTCTCTACGTTATCTTTGCCTGCCATTCATTTTTACCTGTTTATTTGTGTGTGTGTATGTGTGCATGCGTGTGTGTTTACATTGGAAAAATTATTTACATATAGGCCTACATAAAACAATAAAAACGCTAATAAATTGGGTTGTTGTACTAAATGTCGTATTGTCAAGGACAAGAGTTTAAGTCATGTGCGCGTAGGCTAGCTGTGTGGGTGTGTGTGTCAGAAAAGAGAAACGAATGGAAACCATATTGTTCATTCAGCCTGCCCCTCTTATTGGTTAAATGGAGGTTCTCTGGTGATGTACTTCACTGACACGACAAAGTCTCCGTCAATAAAAAGACCGTGGAGCGGTTTTGGTCACAAGAAAAGCAGGAGTTTGGGCTCTCGATAGCTTCAGTAAAATATTCCGAGGAACATTATTTGGCAAAGAAGAGTAAACCGTACAATATTTTCCATTTGATTAACTCAAGTGAATTTCTGAACAGCTGGACAACATATAACTTTATTTTACTAAGGTAACGTTTGTTTGGTGATTGAGGCTGTTTTTTTCTTAAGGAAAATGTTGGGTTGTATAAACTGATACATTTAGTGAAATAATTGTGGTTCCTAGCTGTTGCTACTATTTTATATAAATGAATACTTTTTAAAAAATGAAGTTCTATTGCGTCAGCCAGCTTTACGGTTCTCCGTGATCTCTGTGGTGTTAAATAAAGCAGCAGACTAGTTAAATGATTTCGTGATTTATGAATGTTGTGTAAGTAAATTAAATTGGATCTGTGACATAATCGGACACGCACATTTATCGCAAATATTAATATGAGTGATGAAGTAACCATCAAAATATATTTATATAAAAAAATGTAGGTCTGGGGTAAATGAGTAAGCTATCTAGATAAAAGTACAAAAATATAAGAACTAATGTGTCAAAACTCGTGTTTTTTCAATCTCTAAAAACAATTAGAAGAAGAAAAGCAGCGCAGGTATCAGCAATAGTATAGTATAGTATAGTATAGTATTTGTTTTGGTTTCTTGTTTTTTGAAATTTGTTTCATTTCAGCTCACCGGAAAGAATATTATCTGAGAATGGAGTGGTATGCCCTGGTGTTGGTACTGAGTTTGGCATCTTCAGCACAAGGAGATTGTTCTTCCCAGTGTGTGATCTGCGCTCAACAGAATTCAAACGTAGATATTCCAGTCAACAGCATGGTAAGATTAATTTATGTGAACAGTGACATAGTGGCTCGTCTTCTGTAAAAACTGTAATAATCGCTGACTGTAATAATGATATTACGCTTAAGCTACACTTTTCAGCACCACGGACAGCACTGCCCTTTCTTTTAACTCTGAAGGGTAGCTATAGTTCCAACTTTAGTTCCATAATATTTTTTCCTTTAGCGACAAAAGCGAAAGCGAGTTTTCGTAAATCAATAAATGCATACAAAGTGCTAATTTACGCTAGAATGTGTTTTTCAGATGCTATAATTTAATTGTAATTAAACATTATAATACATTACAGTTGTTTATTTAGAATAGTATATTTGTACTTACCGGATGTGTACTGTTACTTATTTCATTTAGTATTACCAAGATTGATAACTTCCTAGTTTTTTTTTTATTAAAATATTTTTAGACATGGTATTTCTATTGCAAAACCAAAACACAACTTTACTTGTGATGTTGTCATATATATATTTTCAGACTTGCACTTTAGAGTGTGAAGGTGTTTTTTCATCCACCGTAGAATTAGACAAATGCGAGAAAGCTCTGCAGTTAAATGCTGATGGTTATAATGATTTCGCTAACGAAGAAGAAAACGCGCCGAACAGCGTAGAGAAAGGATTAGAATCGTCAGTTGGCAACCTTGTGAAGCGATATGGTGGATTCATCAAAAGAATTGATAAAAACAAAATGTTCAATTATCCATCACGTGAAAATGCTCAATTCAAGGGCTTACTCGCCAAGAAATACGGAAGTCTGTCACGAAAATTTGGGGAAAGAGATGTCCCAGAACTTTCCCAGGACGTCCAACGTCAAGATTCAACCACAGAAAACGATTCCGAGGTCTACAGCGACGACACGCCGATCAATGAGGTTAAGCGATACGGGGGGTTTTTAAGGAAATTAGTCCCCAAACGAAGCGAGTCTGGAGTAGAAAATGACCAAGAAGGGTTACAAAAGAGGTATGGAGGCTTCATGCGCAGGATCCGGCCAAATCTGAAGTGGGAAAACCAGAAAAGGTACGGAGGCTTTCTTAGGCGTCATTTCAAAATATCACTCCGATCAGAAGAGGAGCCCAGCTCGTATAATGGCTTTGACCTATAGATTGTTACCCATAATTATGGAACTTCTGCAGGTGCACTGAATTTCTCAGTATTGTTGGTTGAATTGTATTTGTGTATTTTGCTTACAACACCAAGTCACCATGAGGTCCATGCTGGATACCTAACCGTATAACCTAATCAAATCTGCTTGTGCCAGTCCTGCTTTAGCGTATTCTGTAAGGACTACAATGTGACACCTTTTTCGTGTCTGTAAACGAAACCGTTCATGTAAGCCAAAATATTATTTAATATTGCCAGTCATGCTTGTTTCTTAAAAATAAATGCAATTTAAGTTATATGTCCAAGTTGTAACGAACATTTTTGAATGGCTTTAATTTTGGTTGAGTCCGACCAACAGAAAAACTACATTATTAACTCAGGCATGATTAAAAAAAAACCACACAAAAAACGTGAGTTTTGACGGTTATGGTGAAACTAATCCTGATTTATCATTAAACTTAATGCTAATGTTTTTTGTTGTTCTTTTTTGAAAAATCTCGACAAGTAAATATTGCCTATAGCATATTAGAGCATGACGTTAAAGCAACCCTTTCACTGTAATTGCAAAGTTGATGATACCACCGCTCAAAACGACTAAACTGATATACTTGAAAATTGTCAGTGGGCACATGAATATATATCGAAAAGCGACTCGATAGCGCCATTCAAGGCCTCTTATTGCGTTTATGAAATTCTCATGCAATCCATGGCTGTGAAATTTGACATTTTTAATGATATAACCTTCTATTTCAAACTCGATGTGCACGTCTAGATGTTTGATTTTGACTGTAGGCACGCACACACACAGCAATGATGACTCATTCTGTCATTCTCTAGAAAAGAACGTTTAATTAGTTAGTTATGCGTGACAAATAATTAATTCATGCAACTGGTTGTGCTTTTGCTCCCTCTAGAGGAGTAACCAAGCTTAAACCGTCCATTTTCCATAATCGCTTATTCAGTGCAGGGGTCATGGTGAGGTGGGGCCTAAGGGCACAGTGATGGTAGGGAATAAATCAGTGACAACCCCCCCCACTCTAAACACACAGTACTCACACAATGTTGGTAAATGTCGGTAAATCTGTGCCCCTTCTGAAGACGCATGAAAATACCATATTGGGCCCCAACTCCAGACTAATCCAGCGATGTTCCAAAAATGTTCAAGACTCCCGGGAGCCCTTGGCTGACTCTCTCCCACCTCCCTTAAAGGGTCTCGCCTCCCTATTGCTCCACAAGTCTACCCCCCCCCCCCAAGGGGACCTTACGCAGAGTAATGCCACCATTCTACCTTGCCTTCACTCCCCTACGCCTCATTCTCCTGCTTCTTTTGCACTCTACTCTCCCTCTTATGTTTCTTTATTTTTTTACCTATATCTACCCTTAAAGTTGCCCTGCCAGTCTTGAAGCAGTTCATCCACTGCTAAAACAGCCCTCTAGCTCACCATGGCTCTGCCCCCACAACACAAACCCCCCCCGGGATTGGCGTTAATTAAGCTCCTGCTGCTGCCCACACCATCACACCACCACTTATGTGCACGACTTGTTCTCGCTTGATTTCATTTCAGCTGCAGGCTCTTCGGAACCCTAACGGCCTCACTAAAGTACTGTACAGAAATGCAACATTTTTAGGTTCATCCATCCACGACATACCGGTGAGTCAGTCCAGGGGGGAAAGGCAGCCACAGCTGTTACTGCTACATGAACATGCTGATGATCGAGATGTTCAGAAACATCAGCATTTATTTGTCATTTGTTATTCCTCACTTCCTCACACCTTTTTTGTCTGCTAGTCCCTACACAGTGCCTGACATCAGCCACAGTATTGCAATGTTTTTAAAAAGGTGGGGGCATTTAAGCCCCCTTAAATGCTTGGTTATGGGTAGCAACCTGTCAGGTGTCACTTTCCAAAAAGACCTTGGTAAAGTATTCTGGGCCAAGGTACCAGAACAAAGTCGTTGCCACAAGGGACGTCATCCAGACAAGTGGGCCCCCTCAACCCCCCCCCCCCCCCCAGTCGACACATCAAGACCGATGGCTGTAACTGGTAAGTAAAAAAATTCAACTTTGAAAATATTCAGCAGTATAAATTATGTAAGCAAATGACTGGTCAGTCCCTGGTAAAAAAAAATGCTTGTTCCTAACACCTAATTGCTAAAGGTTCTCATTTAAATCATTAAACCAAGACACCAGAGAGTAATCAACACAATGTAATGAATGTTATACCAAAATTCAATGGAATATAGGGACACAACATACTAGCATTGTATTTTTCAGGTGATGGGTGTGCAGCAAATAATCAGGAGCCTGGAGCTGTAGCACACAACATTTGAACTGCACTGACAGTGCACATCATTTATAAAGTGTTTATTTATCATGCTAACAGAAAGAACAGTGCCTTGATGCCATGCATCAATGACAGATAATCAGACACTTGTGTTTCACTGACAATGCTAACAAAGGGTAGCCATTAACACTCAAACCTTCAATTAGCAAATGCAGTTAATGGAATCTCTGCACACATATACAAACAAACAAGCAAACAAACAATAAATAATAAACAATAAACAAAATAAATAAAATAATAAACAAGCAAAGAAATAAACGCAAATTGTTTGATGCAAAATTTTATTTAGGTTTATTTATGATGGAATTGCACTGAGTGTAGGCATATGAAAAGAAAATTTTTATAGATTTTCCCTTTATTTCTGAAATGAGAATATAAATAATAAATTATAAAAGAATTAGCCTAATTGCAGTGCTTTAAACTCAGGTGTGCTTTTGACAAGTTCCTAAGTGGTTTCAAGAGCAATTACATCTGTGATCTAAACATTACAAATGACAATAGAGCCATGTCACCATTCTCCTGTCAATCACAGGTCTCTCAGTAATTACCACAGTACAGAGAGATGCAGACAAGTGGGCAAAAAAATATAGCCACTGAAAAAATTAAGAGACCACGGCACTGTTTTTTGTTTCACTCATTTCTCAATTTTTGGGTGTGCATCTGTGAATAATAAACATTTATTACTATTTTTTTTTTTTTGCAAACTGCAGCTTGGTACTTCCCTGCTTTAGAAATTTTGAATGTGGAAGCAGCCTGCTGCTTAGCATAACCTTCTGCCAGCAGAACCAGGATTAAACAAGCATTCAAAAAAGCAGATTTGTTTGAAAATATAGAGTGGTCCACATTTGTATATTTGCAGCTAAAGGACCTCATCTGATTTCTTTGGCTTGAAGAAATAAAGCTATGGGCTGCTGTTAATGTAAGAAATCTTTCCTACTTATGGTTATGAACATCTCCACTGACTATTGTAGTACGTCAAAGAGCTAGAGGACTTCTACTAAAAATACTCTATTGGAATCTCTTCTGAGTTTTGGGATTAAATGAAACTCATTTGGGATTATCCAGGTTTTATTCGTTAATTAAGAGGGAAAGTCTTTCATGACTATGCAGGCAATTAACTACTAGCAATTATTAAGGAATACATCATCATTCCAATAATTTTCAATGAATTTTCTGCTTGTCCTATTTAGGGTCATGGAGGTGCAGAGTCTATCACAGACACTATGGACTTGACACAGGAAGGGGCACTGACCCATCACAGGGCACATTCACACACCATTCACTCACACATAAGGGCAATTTGGTAACTCCAATTCATTGTTTTTGAACTGTGGGGGGAAACCAGAGTACCCGGAGGAAACATTACGATGACACAGCGAGAACATGTAAACACACATGGAGCCATGGCGGAGACTCTAGTTCAGGACTTGAGTCCGACTATATTTGACTTGATTTCTGTAACACCAACTCGAACTTGACACATCTGCAATGTGAACTTGGCCTTAGATACCACAGAGTCAGGACTTGGATTTGAACTTGACCATGTGAAGTAAAGATTATGTTGTTGCTTATTAAATAGCACACATTAATAAGAAACAATTTTCTGAAAAACAGGCTGCACTATCCATCTGGCATATTACCAAATCTTTGTAGCCTGTGGTTTGTTACTGTTGCACGTTCCATCAAGTGCAGTTACATCACGACTGAATTCAATATGCGAATCAGCTTTATTTGCCAAGTACTTCACTTACTCATAATCATTACACAAAGCTGTGCAGAGACTTTTCAAGGTGCAAGTGCCCATCCGGGCAAGGGTGTCTCCTCGGATTAATTTAAAATGATCTTTGTCGATCGGCAAATTTAGCTGAACTGGGGCGGCTTGGTAAAATGTGTGTGACGTCCATTGAAAACCTCAAAAGTGGGGCTCATGCAATCGTTCAGGTAAAAGGGGGAGATACCTATTCAGCTTTATACCCCCCATCCCCCCTGCAAATGCTTGTCAAGATCAGTGAACAAGATCATTCCATTCACACCCAAGACATCCCCAAACTGAGAAATACTTGAAGCTACATTTGAATAAAATGAAAAGAATCATGATTTCCACCACTAATTGAAACAACACTGAAGTAAGCAATGGTACCATCTTAAAAAGTAACAGCTACATAGTTACTGAACTGGACTGGTGACTCAGATTGACTCCACCAGTGTCTTGATATTTCGCTAGAATTTCTCATTAGGAATTAACCAGCAGGTCTGACTTGTAGTGGTATTGATTACACTGCTGCGGTCCATTTGGGTCAATGGAGGACTTTGAACATGGAGCTGCCTGGTCACCAGCAAGGACTTCACTTGGTCCACAACTGTACTGCATAGCTGCTGGTCCACTTATTGTCATGGCAACAGCAACCCTTATCACAGCTGTGCTTGAAGCTGTGGTCCAAAGAAGCTGCTAAACTAAATGAGATGCCAGGCTAAGTGCTAGACATCACAATTTCAGACATGCCACCTTTAATTACATAAATATGACAGGGCTGTCTCAAGCCAGCTTTTGGAGACAAACTCCATCAGACCATCATGCATCTAACTTTCTCTCCGTCCATTTTAATCACTGCTCATCAAAAGTCATTAAGTCCAAGTTCTGCAAAGTGAAGGATGTGTTGAGAACATGGCAGGAAAAGAAAGTTTGGCGATGTGAATTTCAGGATTTTCTATGTGTTTTGGAAGTCCCAGGTGTCCCAGAAACATATTCCATGTAGGGTACAGTTGTTCATGTGCATAGTAAGCCTTACTGGGTCGCGGGGGGTCCGGAGCCGGAAGCAACGGGCACGAGGCAGGGAACAACGCTGGATGGGGGGCCAGCCCAACGCAGGGCACATTCACACACCAACCACTCACACATGCACACCTACGGGCAATTTGACAACTCCATTCAGCCTCAGCATGTTTTTGGACTGTGGGGGGAAACCGGAGTACCCGGAGGAAACCCCACGACGATACGGGGAGAATATGCACGAAGGATCTAATTAAACTGTAGATCACAGTAAGCTTACACTGATAGCAATATTATTCAGTCTGAAATCAAGGCAGAGAGTTACATTTCATGCTAATCAATTCCATCTTTATTAGGGGGATGGGATTTGTGCTTTTGCTATTACAGGAATACTAAACACACTGTTTCCGTCAGTAGGGGAAGCACAAACTTTAACAAGTAAAATTGTTGAAGCATTTAATATTTATTAGCACTATAAACATTACTGTTGTACTTTTGCCTTCTGGCTTTGTGAAAGGCGGGTCTATATTTAATGACAGACACCCCTGACCAATGAAGCGATGATGAAGTAAGATTATAAATGACAAGCAGTGATAATGATTGTTCTATGGCTTATTCCCACTTCTGTCACTAGAGGGCACAGTTTCTCTTACAATGTCCTATTCTGATCTGTCAAGCATGTAAACAGAGATGCATGACTTCACAGTGTTAATTAGTAAATTGGCTGACAAGCGTAATCATTCAATGATATGAGAAAATTATTTGTAATAATAATAATAAATGTGCAATAATAAATGCTAATGTCAGAATTAAATGGTGATTGCCGTGCCATGGCGCATATTTCACACATTTTCAACACCAGAATTGTTAGATATATATACAAATTCCAGGGACATTAAATCCACCCTGGAAATGAGCCAGGACCTAATCTTGGTGATTAAAAGCTTTTCACCCAGACACCCATTGGAGATTCACCTTCAGTGGGTTTCTCTGATTTCCAGCCTTAAATCTGCATACTCCATACGGGATTTGTCTCTTTCCACCTCTGAAGCATCCAAACTTCCACTTGGTTATATCTCATCAACTTTAGACCTGGAGGACCTCAATACTCTTGTGGCATCTGTCAGTGATGCTCAGCTACTTGAAAATATGTTCTGCTGCCATGTTCTGCCAAAAGAAAATATCTGCAATGGTGTTGCACTTAAGCCCAGTAAAAAAAAAAAACCTGGCTCTGATAACCACCCTCGTTGATGGCTTAGCCGTGGCAACAGTCAGTCAGCACCAATGCAACTTCCGAAGTTCTGTCCAATCAGAATGTGCGCCCGGACTCATTTGGTCCGAATGTATATCTCACCCAGCAGCTCATCCTGCACTTAAAAGTACAAGATACTTGTGGAGTAGATGTCAGGTGTATCAGAAAAATATAAGGCCTTCTCTAGCAATCTAAAGACACACTTCGCAGTCTCTGATTTGTCCATCGTGTGACTGGCATCTCATCCAAGGTGACAGTACTCCGTGCTTCCTGGGCTATGCAGCGGTGTAGCAGCTGGAAGATAGATGGATATGCATTTTTGCATTTTTGTGCATTTTTTCTTGTATTTCTCAGACTGTACATGATTTGTCTGTGATGCACTCCTCCATTAAGCACGCTGTGGCAACTATTCTTGGAAGGGTGCTATATGAAAATAAACAAATTTGAAAGGAATTGAATATTTTATAATACCTAGTAGGGGTGGGGGTCACAGGTTTGTCCCGTTTCGGTCTTTGTTGTTGGCGTGGGGGTGGGGGGCATATGGGCTTGGGGTGTCTGGGCGTTCCCTGGTGGGTGCATTTCTGGGGGGGTTCGGCGCTGGGACTGCGGTCCTGGCCTGGATGGGGCTTTGGTGGCTCTTGGGTGGCGTCTTTCTGGCGGCTGCATGCAGCGCTGCTGGGGGAGCCTGTGCCGGCGGACGTAGGTTACCGGCCTGGCGGCCGTGCTGCTCCTGGGTGGGTCCGGGGCAGGCTTGGGGTTCTGGGGGCGCTCTGCCTCCGGGCTGGGCTTCCGGCTGGGTTGGGGGGGCTTGGGTCCTGGTGGGAGTGTCGCTGGGGTGTGGGCTGGCGCGTGCACTGGGGCCCAGACCGTACTGTGCCCCCTCCCCCGATCCATTCCTCCCCATCCCTAAATGCTTCCCTCCTCCTGCTCCACCACACCAACACACATGTAGGGCTTTGAGGTGCAGGTACGTCGCTGGGATGCAGGGGAGGTCTTCCTCCTCTGTCCCCTCGTGGCCACCTGTGTCTCAATCACACATCACAACTTAGACACTCTCATTACTTACTCTCTCATGACACATACAATTAGGGCCTTGGGGGTG
>JABFEA020000110.1:5494406-5506038 GCA_019775915.2 Cyphomyrus plagiostoma | reverse complement strand
TTCTCTCTCTCCCTCTCTCTCTATCTCCCTCCCTCTACTTCCCCCCCCCCCTCCCTCTCCTTCAATTGAGAAAGTAAATAAAAATAAATAAATATTTAAGTAGAAATAAAGCATTCCTCCGCAGAGGGGGAGTGGTGGAGGGTAAAAAAGAAAAGGAAGGAATTGAATATTTTTAATGGTTGATTTTAAAATCCATGACCTATTTTTTCATTTATTTAGCCACATGCAATACAGACATTCTTTCAGCAAGTTGACAGTTATTTTCAGTTTTGGAAAATAAAGGTATTTGACCAGATACATGCGCAATATACAACAATAGCTTTCGACCAAATCAGAAAGTTAAGACAGCAGAAGGAATTGGTGCATGATCAACTTTATTGTTTTTTTTATCACTTCCGTTCACAATAACAATGTCCAGTTGACACTGATCTGCAGGTGAGATATCCTAAAATATGGGTATAGAAGCAGCTCTAGCTCTGTTTGTCATTTTTGACGTTTAATCGTTTTGGGCTACGGAGAATTCTGTGTCCAGTAGTAATTAAAAACACAACGCAGTGCAGGATCAGATGTGATTGGTATGGCAATCAAAAATTGTCATTTAAGTCTAAAGTTATTCAGAGCTGTCTTGATGGCACCTCCTTCTGGCAGAGGCAGGAAATGCATTTGATGTATGGTGCAATGTACAGTACTAGAGGATTCTTAAGGCAAGGTTATAACCTATTCAAGTACTAGCACAACACACCTTTGCACTGTATAAGCTAAACAAGATCTATACCAAGAACGCTAGCTAGAGTTGTTCATACAAGTACTTGAACGGATGCCTAGTCAAGAATACTTTGTTGTACTAATCTCTCCATGTCTATCACTGGGAAGCCTTTCGGATCTCGTGCTGTGTTTATATTGCACGCTAATATGCCTTGGGTCCAAACAATGGCTGAATCCGTTCTCGCCTCAAATTGAAGCAGTTTATATAAAATGCAGCTGTCTGTGTCTTCAAATGGGAAACATTTCACAACGTTTCCCTCAGTGCCACACAACCTCTAGTTCAGGGCCAACGGACACGATCAAATACTGTAAGGAGCAACAACAGCGCTTCTGCCAGCCCATCTTGCGGATGGCAACAGTATGCGAGTGCGATACACTTTCTTTGGCTGGCGATTTGTCTTTGTGCCAAGGGAGTCGGCCATTTTGACAGAGTGAACAATCTCCTGGTCAACCAGCTGGAGCCAGGGTTGTGTACGTATATGAGCTCACCTCTTGATCACAAAGAGGCAGGTTGTTCACAGCTCCATAGCACCAAATAAGCCTCATCGTAGCAATGGGTCTGTTAGGGGAATTATATACAGTTTGTGTGGCTGAAACGATGGATTTGGAGCGAGGTGTAAGGAGGGATGACTTAGTTAGCAAGTGGCTGCTTTCAGACAGAAAATCTTACATCTAATAAAAGATATTTACAAAGGGAAGGATTAACAAGCATCAAGTCAGAACTTTACTTTAAGCAAACACGCCGGGTTGGCATAATGTCTTTGCGGTGTTCCTACGCTGTACTACTATCACTGCAATTAAGACGAAAAATTTGGCTCAAGCAATTCTTGCACACACACTAATACATACGTCAGTAAATATCTGGAAGGGTTGAAATGATACTGATGGTTGTTGTTTTTTTTAATGGCTGAATTCAAATTGTCTCCAGTTTGTGGGACTGTTATTGTATTATTCTTTGTGCTTTGTGCAAGTGACTTAATTAATTAAGAACAAACACATTTTTAATCCCAAACAAACATTCATTAGATTTAGGTCACTGGAGTTGTTTGTTTGCTGATCCTCTGGCTGATTTCTGAACTACATTTTCAGGCATGCACAAAATGAGATGCCCTAATCCTTCCCTGTTCTGGTTTCTACTTAACTTTATCAAACTTGATGCTCCAGAGCATTTTTGTCTCTTGCATCAGAAGCTGTATGCATTCATCCAAGTAGGTGTGTGTTTTGAAATTCAGCAATCAAAAAATGCAAAAGCCTTAGTCTGAGTAGAATGGAGTACCTTTGCTGGTAGGTATGGAAATGTATCAACATGGAAATGATGAACTAGTTGCAGTCTACTTGTCAATCAGTTTTCTATTTCATGACTAATGAGAACATTTGATGCAGAACAGTGTATGACCTTAGATGAAAAGATATTTTAAAAAGTTGCGTTAATTTTTTTTTTTTTTTACTAGGCAAAACTCTTTTGGACATGGAATCTCTTAGGAAAAGTAGAAAACTGCTTCAGCCAGACAGGTCAGCCTGCAGTTCCTTGTTTCGACGAACTTCAGCAGCGTGCAGTTCCTGGAGAGGGAAAACGATCATCAGAAACATCACACTGAACGTTCAGAGACAAACCACTGTAAAGCATGTTGGTAATTATCATGCTGAAAAGCTTCTTATTTTTTGGTACATTGAACCTTTGCAAGATACATAACATAACGTAATGTAACATAACGTAAACACCTTATTGATTCCACCGAGACTCTTTGCAGCATCTGATTCTCCTTGCAACTACATTTTGAACACTGCTCATATGTTTAAATAATATGTTTGTGTATTTTGTTTTTAAACACATGTACAAGTGTCAAACATCAATATGTTATGTATATAAGTCTGGAATATATGCAGATTTTGTATTGCTTATCTGACTTGCAATCTCTGGGATATTCATGGTGCCGAGATATTAGGGGGTAACACAGGGACGGTCTTGCCTTCTCCCGGAGCCGCTGCTTCAAGGCGCTTAGGTAGGCCTTCCGGTTCTCCTCATTGATCTCCATCTTGTAGTTGAGCTTCTCCTCAGCCATCCTGCTGAAGTTATTGTTCTCCTCCAGGGCTTTGTGCAGCACCTCCCGCTCGTGCTCCCGCTTCTCCGCCAAGTGCTTCAGCACCTGAGCCTCCTGCGACTGTGAGACCAGGAGATGCTCACTCAGGACTCACCCAGGAGAAACACCTGCAAGGATCTTTTATGACTCTTGACTCACTTGAGGGACACATTTAAACCCTTCATGACACCTGAAGGGATGTGCAACATCTGACTGACTTACAAGACGCAAACATGGTGTGTCCATTTCCTACCTAACTTTATAATGGCTTATCGAGAGCAATTTTTGATTGCACTCATGTGTGCACTTTGATAGTCCTTGAGATACATCAACAGGTCCCCATGAGAGACTTCAGTCAGCAGCGTTTCAGTCCCAGGAGTCTTTAACTGTCAGGCTGCCAGCCAGACGAGTCACCTGCGCTAATCCACCCACTGATTCCTGGTGACAGAGGAGCCCCCAGTGCCCAACGAAGGGTCTCTTTTCTAGGAACAACCAGCATCTCATCTGCACCTGTTTCTCCTGAAAGGTGGCTAGACTTAGGATTCAGTTTTGTCAGAAAACAGCCGTATAAACCGTAATTTGCTTCCGATTACTTTTTTTTGCCTCTTGAATCCAATATTCCCTCGTAAGCATCTCCTGGGAGGCACGATCAATCTGTGCAGGTGCCATTCGATGGGACCAGTGGCTGTGAATTGCACTACCAGAGCACATTTTTGCTGACTTTGTCCCATGAAATCGCACCATAGGGCAGGGCAGTGAAGTGTCTATAACTCTGATCTCCAGGATCACAAGCCCTCACACATCTAGTTATGGTTCAACAGGGGCTCTGGGCTAAACTCTTTATCCTCCAGGGAGGCTTGTGTCACATAAAGAAGAGATAAATATTTATTTGGCTGCACGTTGAAAACGAACATTAAACTGAAAAAAATACACCTCCTATGTAACTTCACATGAATTAGAAGCATATTTTTGTATTTAAAATGTATTGTTAATCGGAAGGCTTCACATAGCATTGCAATCAAATTACATTTTAGCTTTGAAAATCTCAAAATGCTGTTCATATGTCCAGAATAATCTTTTTGTGGTTCCCAGCTAATCCCTAGTCGACAGGTGATTCAGACAGAAAGTGTGGAGGATGAGCCAAAGAGCGACAGGCTTCACTCACTCACCTAGCACCCACCCACGCCCCCGTCCCCCAGCCTCAAGTCTGCGGTGAGCATCTCCCCCAAGACCACCAAGCATCAACGTCCGTGTTTAATATGCACAAAGGCAGGAGACAGATTGTCACGCTGAGGGTGTAATTGGCTCATTATAGCTGAGATACGCAAAGGAAACTCCTTAGAAGAAAATTCCCTAAGCATCAAAAATAAAATGGCTGGGGATTCTCAGCAGATAAAGATTCAGCTTTTTTCTTTTTCCCTCCCTGATGAGCTATTTGCATAATGACGCCGAACATATCTGAATGCATCCGTAAATTGAAAAGTAAGTCCTCTGTCAGTTGCATGTCACCCTTTGATGTGTACACCATTTGGAAGCTTTCCCCGTCGATGATGAGAGTGACCCGACTGTAGACATTTACCTGCTAAAGTGAATTCAGCAGGAAGTATGAGGAGTATCAGAATGAGCTGTGCTTAGGTCCCGTCTCACTGTTTAAGCCTGAGAGCATGCCGGTGCTCCCTCTTCATCTAGGCTGTGCTCGCACTTTCTGATGAAAGCCAGGGTGCATCAGAAGAACATCACGGGGCTGATTAGCTGTCATGACTGCTACGTTGATGCTATCTTTATCATACTGTCCTGCTTATAAAACATATTGTATTTTTTCAAGAATGACATAGTATCAGAGATTATTTACGAATTGAGGCATATTTGTGAACCTTACTTGTGAACCCTGATGTTTGGCTCAGTGGGTTAGGATGCAGTGCCAGTAATCAGAAGGTTGCAAACTCTGTGGTCAGCAGAGTGATTTCATCATTGGCCCCTTGAGTGAAGCTTGTAACCTTAAACCTAGTGGCTTTGGGGACTATCTTACCCCACTCGGCTGTACTTGTGAGTTAGCAACTGTCTGATCCTACTTTCACAAAGATGTACATCTAATGAACACAGGCATTGTCTTTCGTGCCTCTAACCTTCCTCCTTTCCTCAGCTGCTTCCAGCCTCTTCTGGAGGTCATCTAAAGATATGTCCTTCTTCTTAGGGGGGGAAGCCAGTGGCTGGGGGCGATCTGGGGACAGGTCAGCAGGAGCCTTCAGGATCACCTCGAAGGACTGGCCAGAGAGACGCTTATTAATGGGTTTCACCTCCATATCTGCAGGGAGATACACAACAGAAACACCAGGGCTAATCCGTCTGCCGGGTTGCCAACTCTCATGCATCTGGAGCTTTCAGACACTCACACAAGAAATCTTACGGCAAATCTATATTATTCTATCAGAAACCTAAAATTAGCTACATCAAAAGGTTACATACATGTAAATGCAAGTGCAGCCTTTCTCAAATTGAAAATTTCACTTCACCCAGCTGTTTAACCGTAGCAGCCCGGCAGGTAGAAGTCCTACTCTGCCTCTGTCTATGTCTGTCTACTATGCCTCTGTCTATGCCGCAACAGCTCCATAGATACTGTATGCTAACTGCACTTTGGGATTGAAATGCTTTTCCATTATGCTATTGAGTGGTTGGAGTGAATATAATAATTCAGTACTGACTCAATATAAACTTTCACAGTTTTATCTTTCATTCTTTTTAAGTTGGCAAGCCCTCATCTTTTTAAATATCCACTTACATTCAATGTCAGTCAAAGTGTGTAAAAATATCAACATTGATATGTGATTAGCATTTGAAAGGCTCCCAGGCACACCAGGACTAGACACTGCTCTGTGATGAGGCTAAATGCATACTGGGTACAGAATGACTACAGAATGGTACAGAATGACTAGCAACAGGCCACTGCAGTAAAACGAACTAACTATCTGACCTGTAAAGGCATAGAAAAGGCTTCTAATTAAACATCTGACTGATTCATATCTTCACCCACAAAGTGATTTGCTCTCACCAAGCACTCTTTACAAACCTCCATATTTGTAGATATTGTTGGGATGTACTTGTGGGTAAAAACAGGAACAAATCAGGGACAGCATAGACATCTCCTTCATTTTGTCCTTGTAGGCTAAAAGATGGGGGGGAAGCAAAATTAGCATATAACCAGAGAAGTCCAGCCAATGCGAAGAGCCCACTATAGAAGTTGACATTTCTTATATTTTACATACTGATGCCTACATTGGCAGAGAGTCTACATGCATTTTGTTATATTCATTAGAATGTATATTTATGTGTATTTACAATATGCATTTCCCATGTTGATATCAGTATTTACTGTGTGTTGCATACTGAGAAATCTGTACAAGAATTTCAATGCCTTGTGCATATGTACCTGAGAAAATGGCAAATAAAGTTTTCAGTCCTTGAATCCTTGAATGCATATATTGATGCATTATTGGTATCATCCAGTTCTCATAATGTAAGTGTGATTTGTTTTTTTTTCTCTTTTGCTTGCCTTGCATCTTGGAGTAAATGATGGGACTGAAATTGATCACATGACAAGACACATGCTCTGGTATTTCAGAAAAAAAAACACGTTTTCACTCAAACACAGAGATCTAAGCGATTTGGATCTAAAAAACGGTCTACACACAGCTTTTGTATAAAAGCCACAATCCAGTACAAGACCAACTCCCCTTATTCTGTTTCTGTCAGTTTCAAGCTTTAGGGGGGAAGATCAACCCTCATCCACATGAGAGATAATCAGCAATTCATGTTGTCCTCTATGTTTATTCAACTGAAAAGGTTTGCAAAGAATGTAAACAAGCCACACGTATGAACATAATTATCGCGTAGTAGTGGGGGGCGGGGGGTCTGGGGGGGGGGGCATTGGAAATGCTGGTTTACACACCCAGTGTCTGAATCATTTAATGTAGTTTTTCCCAGTCCGACCCTTGGGGACCTGCAGACAGTGGACGTTTTTGCTCCTTCCCAGCTCCTTGCCCTACCTACCAGGGCCTGGCAGGGAGCAAAAACATGGACTGTCTGTGGGACCAGGCTGAGAAACACTGATTTAATGTATTAAATGTACACTAAGCTTTCTGAACATCTTACTGCGCGATGCATTCCCAGAGTGTTCTGGTATTCACCACAAAGACATTATTCTCCCGGGGACAGCAACTGAGCTCATGAAATGAAACGGCCCCTCTCAACTGAAAGCAAATGCTCTCAACTCTATTTATTTCTGGCTGGCCAGATAGACAGATAGATTTGTTCTAAAGAAAGTTGTCACTTTTGGTCTCATTGGTACTGACATACAACGATAGAATGGAATGAAGAGTCATCTGTTTCGGTAGAGCACTGCCAACAATGCTTGATGAATCATAAACAGTCACATAAGTATTCTCAGTATAGGCTCAATTTAATGGCACAAAATCACACAAAGACGCACGTGTTTGCGTGACTGTCAATGCTTCTCTTTTTCTGTTACAGCATGTTCCGATTTCCAGATCACCAAGAGTAATCTCTGCTATTGACTCAGAAAAACCATATAGATGGTTTAAGTACCGAGCCTACTGAGTCCTTATATTCCAACTGAATCAAGCCTGACAACACCCACACATAAGCTGCTAATACACATTAATGAACCAATCTGTGCCTGACCTTTCCCATATGCATAAGGCTGAAACCTGCATTAATAATTTATCACGCTGAGAGTTTAGTATATATTTAATTTTCCACCCAGCCAAGAAATTACTAGAAAAAGAGGTTAGGCAGTATATAGTTTAAAACTTTATTAAAAGGTGTTTTAATTAGTTTTGATGCTATAATGAAAGGCCTCGAAATATCGAAATATATGACAAATGGTATTCACACAGATGGGCGGTTATTCATAACCAGACAATAATGATATTATTATCTAAATGGGGACCCCTGCAAAATGGTGATAAACAATCGTTGAAATTATGGTAAAATAATAATGGAATGGAAGAATGGAACATTTAAAAAATGATTGCACAGGGAAGGAAATGCTTGTGGTAAGGTGATTAAACGGCCATTATTGCATCTGGTTTGTGAGAAATACAATAACAGTCTTGGGATAGAAGCGCCTCGGAACAAAAGCATAACTGTTGGCCGGGTGGCCCTCATCAATCGACCAGTTACTGGTGAACTGGGCAGAAAAATACATTATTTGGAAGGGATCCAGCATAATTGTATATTTCAGTTTTTTGTCATATATAAAATGTCAATGCTAATTTGCGGACATGGATTTGAAATGAAGACTGGAGCTGCATCCAAGATTTTTTCCACCATTTTTGCAAAGGAGATTTCTGACCATTTTTTTCATTCCAGATAGGCTGCTCTCTGCGATGGACCTTGTTTCTCGTTAAAACTCTCTGGAGCAGAGCTCAGTTTTACGGTTGGATGGCCTCCCATACAGTGAGGCTTGTTAGCCTATTTGGAACCACCTACTACCCTCTCCTTCACAGCACTGGAGGGTTGTGTGATATTAATTGAGCTGGCTAGCAGGAAAGAATTCTATGAATCAACAGCAGGCACCAAGCAGGCTCTTGGACAGTCGACTTCGGAAGGCCTGTAGATGGGCACTCTTTCGATCAGGACTGGCATGCGATGATGCCTGGCACTTCAAGTCAATGAAGCTCTTGTCACATGATCAATAGTAAATGAGTCAAATGGCAGCAAATAGTGTGATTTCAGTTCAACTGAGATCAGGCATTTCATGGGTCTTCAGCACAACAGGATGTATAAAACTGGCCTAGTTTTTATTATTAACTTAATATAGTTAATATATCATAGAGTCAGCACTGTTGCCTCATACCTCTGGGACCAGGGTTCAAGTCTCTGCCTTGGCTCTACATGTGTGCAGTTTACATGTTCTCTCCATGCTGTCATGGGGTTTGTTCTGGGTACTTTGTTTTCCTCTCACAGTCTAAAAACATTCTGAGTTTAACTGGAGTTACTACATGGCCCATAGGTGTGCATGTGTGAGTGAATGGTGTGTGAATGTGCCCTGCATTGGGTTGAAGCCCAAACCTTGGTTATACTTCTGAGATCCAGTATGGGCTCCAGACTCCTGCGACCCCACATAGGACAAGCGCGTATAAAAAAACTGAAGGGTGGATGGATGGATGGATGGATGGAAAGTGGAAAATTAATTGTTCATAGTTACTCACTAATTTCTACTTGAGTATGCATAAAACTATAGTACTTCTCACATACCTAACATTTATTCTGTTTATCCCCTAAGGGTTAATTGTCTATTGTCATGGTATCTCTAGTAGTGTTAAGCTGTGCCATCCAAAATTTCCACTTGTCTTGGATGCATGGCACCAAAGATCCTGATTTTGATTCTCACAATGAATTCCTTTGTCGTCTTTGTGATTTCGGACGTATAACTGTCCATGACTGCTGATTCTTTCACAGATTCTTGCTCATTACTAACACTTCCATGGGGAATGAACTGCTGCCATCCATTAACTCTCGTCCCTGCTGATCTGCGATTTGTTGTTGGCTGGTTTTCATCAGCTGCTCAGGGCTGGGGGACGTGTTGTCATCATGGTGACCCAGTTTAGCTATCAGCATAACTGTGAGCCCATCCAGTCTTGATGGCCTCCTATAGCCCATGTTTCCATGTGGGAATATGGAGCTGCAGTGCATTGTGGGCCGGGCCGGGTTCCTCTTGGCTGTCTAACAAAATCCTGATGCAATATTAAAGCACTGCCCATTGGGACCTCAAAGGAAAAGTAAAGACAAATGGAGGGAGAACATTTCTTAGCATTTAAACATAGCACAGCTCCATGCTTTGTTTTTATGGCTTATTGACCTGAGTTACTGCTAATGGCAGCACAAAAGGTCGTATCCCTGCCTGAAGGATGTCTGTCCTTTGGTGAAGGAGGTGTTAGAAAAAGGGCAAGTCTATTTATGATGATGCCCGGCCTCTGCATTGTCTTACCGAGCGGCGGGCGTACCACTCCTCTCACTGTGTGGCAGGCTTTTGTGCTAAATGGCACCTGTAAATCAGGGAGCCTTGTAAACCACCTCCACGGGTTTTGAACAGGCATCGCTGCTCAGGGCTCTGCTCTCTGATCTGCTCCATTTCTCTCATAAAAGCTGCTTCAATGGTGAAACATGAGGGAAGGGAGGAAACAGAGAGAGTGAGAGAGAAGAATACCACAGGGACATATTCAGAAGAGAGGCGAGGTTCCCACAGGAAGACTTGCAGGACGTCATGTGACACCTCATGTAAATGAGGACGGATATTTCAGTTAGCCTTTATCGTGTCGTAATCTTGCTGGGCTCAGTGGGGTTCGACGTAATGCACTTGTTTAAGAAAGACTGTGACAAGTGGACAAGACCCTCTATTCCTCTTTTTATGCTACCATGCTGGAAGTCGCATGCCTGAATTATTAAGGGTCCGTTAAAGCTTCCACTGGATGCTGCAGGTTGTTAATTATTAAAGCGTTCTTGTTAGAAACTCAGCCCTAAAGGCCATTTTCTAGAAAGAAGGTGAGGAGAGAGAGAAGTTGTGGGAGAGTTCGGGATGTGACACAGTCCCTTGGTATCTCAAGCGAGAATCCTCTGGGATTTTCACATCTAAAGAGCAACACATTAAAAAAAAAAAAAAAGACTATGGCATGGGAGGAAAGTGAGTAGGAAACCTCCAATCAGAGAGTCACTGCACTGCAGATGGCAGATGTGAATATATGAGAGCAGAGAGTCAATGTGCTGCTGATCAGTCAGTGTGACTATATGGGAGCAGAGACTCCTAGCACCGCTGTTCAGTCAGTGTGACTGGATGGGAGCAGAGAGTCACTGTATTGCTGATCAGTCAGTGTGACTGGATGGGAGCAGAGAGTCACTGCACTGCTCTCAGCAATAGCTGTATGGAGCAGTAAGTTGACTATTGATCAAGAAAAGCTGCCTGTATGCTTTGTAAGTTGAAGGGTACAGGGTACTGTATACCTCCAAGCAGGGAATCTAACCTTAAATTCTCAATTAGAAAACCCAACCGTATAATTACGTAAAAACAGTAAGATGCTTTGGAGCAGTCAGCTAGGTGACTGAATTTAGCTGGTGCTCAGGGGGTGAGGGGCAGCAGCATGTGGCACAGTGGGCTAAGCCTCTGTCCTTGTGATCAGAAGGTCATTGGTTTGAGGCCAGGCTTGGCAGATCTGCAGGTCCTTCAGCAAGGTCCCTAACCCTAAGCTACCTGGGCACTGCTATGGGTTGCTGCCCTTCACAACCTCTTTGCTGTTGGGGAAGCATAAAGAGAATTTCCCCACAGCTATCAGTGATTATTATTTTCTTCTCTGTTGTCTTGAATCATTACTGTCTACTGGAACCGCTCATCCATCTGGCATCACAATGTTTCAGTTTATCAGAATATATTCACCCCTCCCAAAAACTGAAGTCACCTAACATTGTCAAGAGCTCAATAGGTTGGAAGCTGCCATTTGAAGATCTCAATGGACAAATCTGTTTTTACACATGTACCCAGAAATATAAAAAATTTTAGACATGTACCCAGCTGACGTGTAACATCCCAAAGTGACCCACTTACCTGACACAACAGATCAATACACATACTGCTCTGTAAGTATTCAATTAGATTTTTAAGCATTATTTGTTTGTTTATTTATTTGTTGCAATTATTCTATATCTATCTATCTATCTATCTATCTATCTATCTATCTATCTATCTATCTATCTATCTATCTATCTATCTATCT
>JABFEA020000110.1:5479959-5492110 GCA_019775915.2 Cyphomyrus plagiostoma | reverse complement strand
GAATCAGCTGCTCCCTGCTGCACGTCCGCAGGGAGGTGGAAGGAAAGGTGGCACCAGCCCAGTGCCTTGTGTCTGTGGCTTTCCGCCCCTTAGCTGAGCCAATTAAGGCTGTGTGCCGGCTGAAGCCCGGCTCGCCCCCCACCTCAAAACCTGAGACCAGAACAGCACACACACACACACACAGGTGCACACAGCACCCCCACCAACGTCACACCCTCATTTATTCAGACCTCTAGAGCAAGTCAAGATGTATGATAAATTTCTTGTGCACACACACACACACACACACACACACACAGTGCTTCAGACAGCCATGTACCGCAATAATGAAAAACCAACACCCCAGTATGTAAGTGAATCAATACATGTCTGGGAAACCACAGGCATCGTCATGGGTGATTTATAGGATGGAGCCCCAATCGTTACCCAAGTGGCGTGAGCTGGCATTTCGACGGCCGCCTCCCAGATGGAAGCCCATCACGGGTCCCCCCGCCTCTGCAGGGGTATCATACTAGCTGGGTTACGGAAAAGGCAGTGTTCCAAACTGCAGCCCCCACCCCATAACAGGGCTGCCAGCTCTAAGATCTATCTGGCAGTGGGGAAAAAAAACAGACTTTTTTATGTAACGTAAAACCAATCAACACTGATTCGTGCATACATCAACCGCACTTTGGAGCCCAACCCAAAAACAACCAAAGCAGATCTAACGCGGGAGATCAATCCACCTACAATGACACTGGTTACAGTGTAACAAGGCAGCATATATTTCATGTTATTGTACTGCGGGGATTAAGACATTTATCCCCAAACCTTGCCCTTACTCCAACAATCCAGCCAGTAATTACATAATTTAGGTGGCAGAAAAGCAAATGTTTAAACATCCGTGATGATAATGAAGAAAATATGGGTAAGAGAACATCCCACACAGTGCAGATGCCACCTCCTCGGTCGGTGAGATCCGCAGTGTCTCGATCTGCTATCTATATATCCTGGCGAGCTCCTAAGGGGAGCCGCCCGCGTCTGCGGCAGAAAGAAAGGCCACCGTCTCTCCTACCTGCCATGGTGCTAGCCATGATTGCCGGATGCTGTGGACAGAGCGGGTTGCCGTGGGGACAGAGAGGAGGCAGAGGATGCTGAGCTGAATCTCCCTCTGAGGCTTCCAGCTGAACAATGAGCAGCCTGCCGCTTGACCAGGCTTGGGAGGGGAGAGCGGGGCGGGGCATGTGGGCCAGCCCCTCCCTCCCTGGCGCGTGCATGCAGACACACGCACATGCGGCCCGACCCATCAGCCAATCACAGCCAGCCCCTCCCCCCTCTTGCACTGTCACACATTTTGCCTCATGAATATGTAAGCGTTTCCCCAGCCACCGGATTCACCAAGGGGGGGGGGGGGGAGGGGAGGCCACGCCCTTTGCACACGGAAGCTCCCAGCCGGCACACTGGAACCAGCACATTTTTTCCCTCATGTGTTTCGCCAGATTTTACCCATAAAAGTTGATTTGTTGATCTGAAGGACACATGGCTGCCGGGGAAGCTGGTGGGGTCTAAGGAAGCAGCTGCAGAAGTCAGGGAGCGGGAGCCCCGAGCTGGAGCCTCGAGCTGGACCAACAACATGGCTCTGCTTAGCAGACAAAGAGAGAGGGAGGGGCCACCTGCTCTCCTGCTGCTTAGCGGGGCGAGGATGCTGAGAGGAGAGGCTGCATGAGGAGAGCAAGGAGGGAACGACATACTGACACATGACACACCCTGCGGAGCACGGCTGAGCCTCTGGTTCACCCTCCCTCCTAACTGGGCTACTGCGCATTAATCCTGTCACCGCACATGAAAAGATGTGGACCAGCACGGCACAAAACAAGATTTTCACAGATAATTAGGAAGATGGAGGCGGGGGGTTTCCTCTGCCCCTTACCTGCCCAAAACAAAGAAATACGTGTGTAAGGCAACATGCAGACAGTGAGCGCTTCAAGCTGAAAGCATGGCTCGCTGCCTTTGATGAATCTTCAGCAGAAGATTCCCGGCAGAGGAAACGGGAAGGGAAACAGCGGCAGCACTCAGAGCTGTGCTTTGAAGAGTGGCTGCTAAGGAGTGCGATCGCAGATCCGCGCCGCGCCGCTCTCAACTGCTGCCCCAGCTGTTTAAGGGGGCCACCGTCTACCGGCGCTGGGACTGCCTTTGAAATAGTTAGACCTTTGTTTTCATCTGGCGTTTCTGATCAGTCGACCTCGTCTGTGAAAATTTGTCAGACATCAGTGTCTGCATTGCGAAGGCAGCTGGGGAGTGAAATAAGCAATAGTAATTTGTTTCATCCTGGTGACACCTTGGCTAATGATAATTATCCCATTCACAGAGTAACATCTGTAATTACATTCTCATCTCTTTCTATAAAGAATTTAGTGTTCATTGTTGACACACCACAGCAATAAAACAGATCTTCTGCATTTAACTCATATGTGACATCATAACAAAGCAGGGGACTGCTAATTCAGCACCCAGGGAGCAGTGCTTGGGGGTGGTACGTTTCTCAGGGTACCTCAGCTGTGCCTTGCTGGTTGGGGATTTGAACCACCAAACTATCATGATCACAAGTGCACTTCCCTAATCATTAAGCCAGTGGAGATTCCACATTTGGGGAATTCAAAGCGGTCAGCACAGCAATGGCTGGGTCTCACCCTGGGTGAACCACCTTCATGATCATGGTGTCGCCCCAACCAGGTGAGTATCTATATATGCATTTACATAAAATATATACATTTAATTACAGTAATACACACACACACACACACACACACACACATATATATATAAATGTAATAATATAATATAATAAATGGGAATGCAGTAATAGGCTGAACTGTGTCACGCGGAGCAGCGAGAATGACACACACCTTAACACCAGTAAGACAAAGGAGCTGGCTTGTAGGGAGAGGAGGTGGATGTGGTGCAGTTACACAAGTACCCAGGGATCCAAATTAACAGCACATTTGAGGGGAAGAACAACAGAGATACTCTTCTTAAGACTAACAAGTCTTAAGAAGAGCCAGATCAAAGCAAGATACAGGGGAGGTTCTATCAGTCCATAGCGGCAGCAACTCGTCCCATAAATTATGTTATTGTTCTGTATTAAAAAATAATATGTCCCATATATCCAGACACATGTCATAATTTCATACCCGTTGGTTGGTAATTTTTATTGTGTGGGAACTCATATTGGGGTGGAATCTATTTCATCGGGGGGGGTTCCTGTATTTCTTCAGAAAGTGGCAACCATCATTAAAAAGGATTCAGGGTGACTAAATTAATTGAGCAGGAGGGCTGACCTTGGACATTGCCAAATGGAGGGTAATGGCAAGAGTATCAACCAAAGTAAGCAAAGTTGTCCATCCCCTTCACATTGCTGTATCGATAAGCTCCATTAGCCATCGGCTCATCCCACTGCATTATGCCAAGAATCATTGCCGGAGTTCCATTCTGCCAGAACCCACGGCTGGGTGGCGTGTCGCTCAATGGGTTAAGGAGCAGCCCATCTATCTCCAAAACATCTATATCGATACATATTTTTATAGCTCGAAAATAAGTATCAATTCGCTCCTCATTTAAACACCAAAATGTGTTTAACCCTGAGACTCAGTTACACATTCTTAGCAGCGTTGGGAGCCTCAGCCATCATAGAGAAATCAGATTAAATACGAACAAATTTGCAGATGCGGTACGATATTGAGAAGGGAAGCCTAAGGGAGATATCACAGATGAGGACTGACTTCTCAGTGCTTATGAAGAGAGATGAACGAATTACCTCAGATGGGGCATGAGAACAGCAGCAGAAAAAAATTAACACAGACTGAATGCTTGATAAGTGCACCAGTTATTCCGAAACATAAACTCCTGTTTTACTGTATAATTATTCCACAGAGCAAAGCTTGGATTATACATATACATGAACCACAAAGAGAACAGTACACCCTGGAGAAACACATGCCCACAAATAAGTCAGCAGACACATAAAACTGTGGATATTAAAACTGGGCCTTTGTGACACATCTCAGCGACAGAGGGAGAATCTCAGTTCTGAAAGTCAAACAGCCATTACAGAGACAGAGACTGAGATGGGTCTCATTCCAGTCACACTTGGGGGTTGAGATTTTCCCTAGGTGGGAATCAGGCACTGCTCCTTGGACATGTATTAATAAGAGCAGACAGGAAGAAGAGATCAGTCCCTTTCGGAAGCGATCTGTCATCGGCAGGGAGGGAACGGCAGCCCTCAGCTTTCAGACGCGGGTCTCACACATGGCCATGTGAGTGAGGCACACTGCAGAGCGTCAGCCAAATGAAGCTCACAGAAGCACTTAACCAAAGGCACCCATAAAAACAATCACAGGTAATGCAACATGCAAGAAAGGTAAACTGTCAAGCGAGGTCAATAGCAAGAATGTTCCCTTAAAATCAATCGAAAGTAATTTTGCAAAAGAAAATCAGAGAAAGCACAAGACATCAGCTTCCAGGCAACAACAATGATTCATGCATTATTAATCTAAAGCACTAAAGGGAATCAGCATTTTCATTCTGTAAATGATGACACATTAATAAAGGTAGCAACAAAGTATTTAATGAGCCAATCCTCTTATGGTGGCTGGCAATCAAGACGAGGAACAAGAATTTTCCTACATGCCTCTGTCCAGATATCTTTAAGGAATATTGAATACCTTCTAAAATAAACTCTGTTTACTTGAAGAGGCCTGTGAGTCTATTTTTTTCTTGAGAGATGGAAACTACTGAGCCGACAAGATATTTTTGCAGCCAGAAAAGAGATGACCACAAACCCATCAATTTCCAGATATTCAAACCTGTAAGTCTGGAACATAATTAAAATACATTCAGAAGAGCAACTGGGTTGAGTTTGCAAATACTTGAAAATTGACTTTAGCGACATCATTTGGACTGACGGAATGAGAGTGGGATGGACCCATTACAAAGATACTGGAGCTCCTGTCTCACTTAAGCGGCAGGATGGTGTCATGATATGGGCAGGAATTCATAAGATATGACGTTATAGGCCTTTGTCAACTTTCTGAGGGGATCGGAATGTTCTCACAAGGATACTGCAATTTTCTGGAAAAACAGTCCGTCCTCTGATCAATAAACAAACCACCTGCACTCAGATAAAAGGAGATATTTATGCAAGACAATGCATCACAAACTTCAAAAACCCTCGAAGTTCAGTAGAATCAAATGGTTCAAAGTTCACCAGATATCAACTGCATTCAGAATGTTTTGTCTGCTCTAAGATGCAGAACATGCACTAATGGAAAATAGTATGTTGCATTATGTGACATAAAGGTTCACAATGTCTGAAATTCACTGAAAGCATGGCTGACAAGCTGGACGGTTACATCTCCAAATACATAATAAATCATAGATCTAAGCTTTTTGGGGGAAAAAACAGGTTCCAGTTCCATATAATTTTTTTGGTAAGGGAATTTCAATTACTATTCTTTGGTATTTTATGTACCCTCTAGCTGCAAAATGCAGGGACACACTTCATACACTGCCTTTTGTGATTTCCCTGTATAAAATAGATACGACAAAGATCTTTCTACAAATTATAACTGATATACTGTACATTACATTGTGGGGATTATTTTGATGTTGTGGGGACCATTTTTTGGAAAAAAAAAACTATTTTATAAAAATCTATGACTGCAATCAAAAAACTAAAAATGCCAAAAGACTTGTATTTTGTTGGGTTATTTATGATTCAGATTGGGTAGGGGGTAAGGTTGTCATTATTGGGATTAGGGTTTTGCCCACAGAAATTAATTGACAGTCCTCAAACCTATAAAGCACAGCTAATCTTTGCTCAAACATTTCATTAACTCTATTTGACATTTTATCTTCAAGTTTCTATGTTGTTTTGATTAACTGTATTTCTCAATGGGTATATATAGAATAATATAGAAGCCTCTGGCTAATTGAAACAATTTCCAGAAGGCAGGGAGAAAACACTTTGCCTACAGTACAGCCTACCTGGTCAATCAGATACTGCCTGGTGAGCTCTAAAGTGTTTACAGGCACGGTGAGATAATCTGCAATAAATGTCGCCCAAGGCTGGTGCACCCCACTCCTTCTACCAACAGCAGGTGAAACATGAACAACACAGACTGGCCCAATGCGGCAACGTACTGAGAAGAGCTCAGCAGTATTAAAATAGGAAAAAGAATCCTTAATATCTTCTATACCACAGGGAAATCATTCTAGGCTGGCTGTGGAGTGCAGTTACTGAGGGAAAGAGGAAAATAGACACATAAAAGTGATGATTATGCCTCTGGCAGTTTTTCCTGTTCCCACCCTCTAACGTAATCATCATTCCAGGTTCTCATCTCAAGATGTTTTTCACAAATGAATCACCACACTTTCTCTTTTTTTGCCTTAGGAAATTCATCATCAATCATTAAACAAATTTCCCCATATTACAAAGACGAAGCAAGTCTGTTCTTTCTTGTTAATTCAACCATTGCCAAGATTGTCCAGAGCTAATATGCTAATGTTATCAGTGCTTTGGATCCAACTCTAGGAAGATATCCTCTCTCATGTGAACAATACACTGACTATGGTGATTGGAGTACTGTAATGACAATTCTCCTTATAGCTTCATTAGCATGCTCTGCATATCTAGAAAATGGCAATTAAAATTGAATTGCAGGATAAGAGCAGGAGCAATAAAACGTGAAACCCTTTTTCTGTTTACATACATCATAAGGTGTAATTAGACAGGTATAATTAATTTTCCACCAACTGAAGTCGCTGTCTAAGAGCATTCTGACGTTCCGCCTAACCTCACCTTCATGAGAGCTTTTGGTGAGGGTAGGGTGGAGTGCAGTGTCAGCCAGCATGTACCAACTAGGGAGCAGTTAGGGTTAATGGTCTTACCCAATGGTTGTATGATCACTCTACTGGCCATAGAATGGGAAAGAAACACAAATCCTTAATGTATTGAGCGACACACTACCAAAGACGATGTACAGATCACGCCACTACCAAAGACGATGTACAGATCACGCCACTACCAAAGACAATGTACACATCACGCCACTACCAAAGACAATGTACACATCACGCCACTACCAAAGACGGGGTACACATTCACGCCACTACCAAAGACAGTGTACTACTTCCATCAAGAATGTATGACTGGGAAAAAAAACTTCCAGTGCATATTTATTGCTTTGAGAAGGCAGGGTCAGAAAAATCCTGGAGCAATAGGGAGTGAAGAGCCTTGCTCAGGGGCCCAACAGTGAAATCACATACCCAACCATGGGATTTGAACCAGTGACCTTCCAATCTCAGGCATGGCATCCAAACCAACAGTCACACACCACCACTGTCCCAGATGAAGAAGCTCTTTTCAACTAATATTATAACATGACAGTTTAACCATCCTTTCTCTAAGTAAAATGTTCAATTTCTACTTCTTTTGTATGCCAAAAGTCAAATTTAGAACAAAAAACATTTTAATTTATAAACACTAACATAAAAAGAACTAATGGCTTAACTATGCAATATATCGATATCTTAATATAGCAAACATGTCTTAATAATGAATTTTCTGTGTAATCTTCCCATTGATTATAGTTTCTATTTTTTGCAGGATGTTCACTAATTTGGCATACCAATTTAGGCTTCCTTATGAACTCTTTGCTTCTAATTTAGAAAAGCTGTTAGTCTTGTTTAGTTGCATAATTTTGATTATTAGTGCTTTTTTGTCTTTGTAATGCTAATTTGACTAAAAGCACAAGGCTAATCATGTGTACTGGATAATAAACAATATTTTGAGTTTTGATATTAAATAAAAGATGCGGCTCCCACTGAAATTAAAATTAAAGCCCGGAGATGACTTTCTGTAATTAATTAACCATTTGTTCTTAAATTATCCTAATGTGCGAAATAACATGTTTGGTTTTCGTCTCAGGATTCGTTGCAAATAATGCTAAGGTGCCACTAGCGGAGTAACATGCGTACTTTTGCAGGCTGCGAGTGTCACTCGGCGCTTCCGTTATCATGCCCCGCCTACAGGTCGGCACCGGAAGCGTCCGCTAGAGGCGAGTGCAAATGTCATGTTTGGTTGCAGCGGAATAACGCGGGACCGAAATAGCGGCGTACTGGCACTGTAGCTTACGCTAAGTTTGAAAATAATAGTATTTAATGTGTTTTATATAAACGTAGGTCAGATATGGTGTGCTTTTGTTTTCTGTTAGTAAAATCTTGTTGGCTGTAGTTATTGCTTTACTCCCTATCGAATATTTACTGCATAAAATAGGTGGATTCGCGAGTCATATTATATTTGCGTGAAGTACGATGCCTTTGATAAATCTCAGAGGAGTTGCAGTGGACTTTCCTTTCCCTCCATATCCATGTCAAGAGTTTTATATGAGAAAAGTAATTGAGTGTCTACAGGATGTAAGTGGTCTCGTTTAACCATTCACAGCATCTTTTTTATTATTAAAGTCGTTGTTCATATGACGATTATTAGGTTATATGATAAAGATGCAGCTAGCCACTTAAATGAATTTCTTCACTGTTTATTTCACCGTAGAATCGAGTAAATCTTACTCTTATTTGCCGGGAAGGTTTCGATCATTTCTTTTTATATTAGCCAATAGGATAACGCAAGTGCTTGAGTGCAATTTCATTGGTGCGGGCTCCTGAATGACATTTCAGATGGCCAATCCTTAAGTCTGGTCGGTCTGTCTTGAGCATCTTAAGTATTAATTTTGGTCGTTTTATACAGTTGATTTTTGTTTGTTCCATTGTAAACGTAAATTTTATTACACTGAAAGTCTCCGTGCAAAATCTTTTTATGAGAACAAGAAGTGTTCTGTTGAACTGTAATTTATACTGCAGTACACTGTTAAACAGTTTTGAATTACATTGAAGGTACAGTAAGGCTTATAATTCAAAAGGGAAGAACAGGTTTCAAGTGGAGAAATAGTGAGAAATTGCTATTTTGGTGGTAGCCAGTGGTGAATTTATGTACTTTGAATTCAGAAAGTTGCTGTTTTAAGTTCCCGCTCTTGTACAACGGAGGAGGTGCCCAGCTGGGCTGCTACAGTGAAATGCACCATTGTATAAATTGGCAACCAAACAGTTATGGGGGAAAAAAAGCACGGTGGTTCAGTTAGTAGGGGGTTCAAATCTCACACAACTCCTTGGTGTATGAGTCTGTGTTACTCAATGAACTGGCATCCCATCCAGGGTGTGCCTTACCTTGTTCTCTGTGCTGCTAGGGATAGACTCCAGACGCACCACAACTTTGTACTGGATAAGAGGTTATGGAAGATGGCTGGATGTTTGAATGACACAGGATACCATTTCTGATAAAAATCATTGATGCACCTGTTAGACCTAGGTCTTGGCTTTGCTGTTTTTTTTTGCAGAAGGTCAATGGTGTTCTGGAGAGCCCAACTGGCACAGGGAAGACACTGTGCCTGCTTTGTGCCACACTGGCCTGGAGAGATCACTTCAAGGACAGTATCTCTGCCCGCAAGATCGTGGAGAGGATGGGCGGAGCCGAACTCTTCCCCGACAGGCCCATGTCATCGTGGGGTACCAGTGCTACCGATGGGGAGGCACCAGGTGAGGGTCATGTTTCCTTCAACATCTCCATGTCTCCCTTTTGTCCCATCCTGTTTTGTGTAGGCAGGGCTCCAGGTTGACGTCTGCAGCGATGACCCTAATGCTGTTTTCCTTTGTTGGTTTTATGGTCTATTCAGAGCAGTGTCACTTGAGCCACAATAAGAATTAGTATGTAAATTCTTTATTTTTGTATGTCATTATCTATTTTTCTTTGCATACCAATGTCATAATTTGCATTGTGCACACTGTTCCAGTAAACAGTTTTAACTTGTTTTACATCTGAGGTCATTCTTGTCCTGCTCTTTTGGATGAAGTTTGGAATTTTTCTCTTTTGGCCACACAGAGAATGCAAAGAGGGTCCTCCTTTAATTTTTGTTGTCCTTTTATTTCAATGTAAATAATTTATTCACTTTTTGGAATTTGTGTTTTGATTTCTAGAGCAATTCCTTTGAATATGGTTTGTTTTTTGCAGTTTAAGTGAGGCATGTTTTGGTTACCCAACACAAAGTGATTATGCAACCACATTTTGATATGCTTAAGTGTCCCAGTGGTTCCAGGGGGGTCTTTGCCTTACTAATGTCGATTGTTTTGTTTCACCTGCACTGCTCAGGTGAAATATCTGTTTGTATAATTGGATAAGATTGTATGTTATGGTAGCATCAGCTAACTAAGTGTAAGGTATTACTAGCATGGACTGTGCAATGCATCTGAATGGGGGGATTTCAAGGCAGGAATTGGGGACATATTCATTGAAACAGACACACATTACTGAAGTATGACTACAGAACAATTCAGGCTTTTATTAATAAAGTTTTATCAGTCTGCTTTAAAGAATTGGTATGTCATTTTTTCGCAATTGTACATCACTGCAATGTTTAATCCCCCCCAGCCCCAAACTCTATCATTATATATCAGTATAATTTTTAGCTGTTAGCTTTTTCTGAGTGGTCATCCAGTCTTCTCATATGCAGGACTTAAAACACCATGCCTTTAGTTACATTGTAAATGTGCAATTTTGCTAATGCTACATTGCTTCTTTAACTCTTATCCATTTCAGATAGTCTTCTGAATGCTTTGGCTTAAATCACTTTATTTTGCTCTGCATGTTGAATAACTGCCACGTGTATCATTTGACGCAGTGCTCGTTCTCCGTAACCTCTTGTAGTGGCTGGTGAGGTCAGCTGCCGGTCACATTAAAAGCTTTGGTTGTTTTACAGCTTATTATACCGACATTCCGAAGATCATCTATGCCTCTAGGACTCATTCGCAGCTAACTCAGGTTATTAATGAGCTGAAGAACACTTCGTACAGGTAGGCTTTCATCTTTCTCACTCTTTTCTTGATCCTGCTGGCACTTTTAAAGGACATTTTTTGCAATTTTAATTTTTTTGTAAAATGTGGAGGTCATTGGAGAAAATTGAACCTGAATGGGGCACAGTGGGTAGGATTGTGTTGCTAGGATTGGGTGGTTTAAATCCCACCTGGCTCTGTGTGTAGAGTCACTCTGCAATTCAAACGCATGCAGTTAGGAGAACTAGCATGTTCATGTTTGTGTCCTGTGAAGGACGTTGATCCCATCTAGGGTATCGCCCAATCTCCCACCCTTTTTCCCCATGCTGTCTGAAATAGACCCCACCCCCCCAAATTGGGGGTGTATTTCCGCTGATTCATGACATTGTTTTTATAATTAGATTTAACAGGTGGACTAATTTTATGATGGAAGGCGTTGATGTTTGATTGTATTGAGAGAAGAACATTCTTCTTCTGGGCTTTTTCTTTTGTCATCAGCACAGTAGGTTTATGTGCTGATATGCTTCTGCTCAGCAGTCACCCGAATATAGAGTCCTATACAATGTAACTGAGGCCAGCGGTTCCCCATACAGATAATCACTTATTTAATTTGATACATAATTGCCTTCTTTTATATTGCTTTGCTCATCTTGTTTTATGATGGAGCTTTGTAGATCGTTTGTTTTTTTTTTTATATCTTCTTTTTTGATTTCTTTTGCTTATGTACTATAACAGTTGTACCTTAATGAAGGTTAAAGCCCACTATACAGACAATGTGTTCCATTTGAACTGGTGGTAGGAAATAGGAAAGGAATAGGAAAGTGTCTCATGTAATCTGCACCGCAGACATCTTCGTGTTCCTTCGTTCTCAGGCCCAGAGTAAGTGTCCTGGGGTCCAGAGAGCAGCTGTGTATCAACCCTGATGTGATGAAACAGGAGAGCAACCACATCAAGGTAATCAGTCAAGCCCAGGTGTTCCTGTCACGCTGAGACGTGGGTCTGATCTCTCGGGTCACTCTGGCCTTTTCTTTGAACGGAGGGCTGAACCTGAGGCTGGTTCCAGCATCTCAGTTCCATGACAAGAACCTAGTAATTCATGCGGTAAAATGGTTTGCCACCTAATTTTCATTGGTTATTGTATAAAAATGAATGGCATGTACAGTTGCAAGAAAAAGTATGTGAACCCTTTGGAATTATACAGATTTCTGCACAGATAGGTCATAAAATGTGATCT
>JABFEA020000110.1:5459488-5473361 GCA_019775915.2 Cyphomyrus plagiostoma | reverse complement strand
CCCCCAGTCACACAGCATGCATTCTGCGTAAAACACCTGGGACTTCAGCAATCATAGCCCTTTCCATTAGCTTCCTGAGTGTCTGCGCTGCCTCCTTCAGGGCTGGTGGGGGGAGGCGACTTTTATGACCGTCCACTTAAGCAGGGAGCAGCCTGGTCCACATCTCCGTCTCATCACAGGCATTGATTTTTGGTGCCGTTGGGATTAGCCTGCATCCTGCACCGGAGTATCGACACACATGGGGGAAGAGGTCATGTGGTATCCCCCCCCCCCCCCCTTAGGATGTATTCCGCTTGCTTATTTAATGCATTATTGACGTATAGCTCTTTAGAAAGATCTTTTCACCAGGTTGTAGATTGAGTGCTTTGACTTTTTAGCAACTGTATGCTGTCCCTTACCTCTAGGCATTGTCCTCACAATGTTACTAAGCTGTCTAGGACTCAAGCATGCAAAGCTTTATGGCACTGAAATGGCAAGATGCATGACCCTTTACTTACTTTTTGTCCATCAGTACTTTTATTCTTCTATTCTTTTTATTCTATCCAGTCAGTAGCATATGACATCTAACGGGATTAGACAGCATAAACCAAGACAGAGGTGCTCAAAAACGTCACAGTAGACATATATCTAGGTAGTGAAGTATAATGTATGTATGGAATAAATATTAATTAAACTGAAAGAATGGCTGAAATATAAGGTATGGAAAAATAAATTGTAAATATATGAAAAAAATATCTGAAGTAGGAATGTGTCAAAGTGACGTGCAAAGTGTTTCTCTGTCCTGTAAAGCACACTGTTTATGAAGTTATTGCTCTGTATTGCATTGTCAAATTGCAAAGGGATAGAAATAGTTCCTTAACCATTTGGTGGCATAGTATATCTCTGGCATTGTTCCTCCTGCCGAGCCCCCTTACCTGCCCTGTAACTAGGAGAAGATGTGTGAAGAGTCCAGCTCCTTTGACCTCACCCCCTATGACTTGGCGTCTGCCATCGAGACGGTCGACAAGGTCCTCGTGGAACAAGCGCGGGAGGTGAGGAGAGGAGACGTCACCCAGGACTTCAATGTGGAATCGCTGAACTCAGGTGTGAAAGCCACAGACGTTAAATAATTTTGTCCTGAAATAATCTCCCATTCTGAAATTCTAACCTCATCCTTTCTTCCAGAATTAAAACTGGACATAACTACAGTAGCTAAAATTAAACGTAAGTGTTACATGTTTTTTCACATGAAATCTTTCAGGCATATATGATAATAAAATATTATATGTAAAGTGAAACTGTGTTGTCTATACCAGTGCTACATATACAAAAATAAAATAGTCATATATTATAATTGCATACTTAACATAGCCAAGCACATTCCTGGTGTTTGGCTCTATACTTCCTTTGCAACAAATTAGAGAACAGAAAATGCCAAATTTATTGGTGCCATCAAGGCAAAACAAATGCCGTCAAGGGCAACAAAACATAGCTGTTATGAATAACTGATTCCAGAATTGTGCTATAATTGATGTCTTTTTGTTTCAGCACTGAATTCATTTTATAGTATTGTGCAAGTTTTGCAGTTTTTGCAATAAACAGTTTTTTCATAGCTTGTGAAAAAATTGGTGCATCACAAAAATAAATGCTAGACAGTCCCCAGTGTCACTTTGGAATGTAACATTTTTAAATGTGCAGAAATACTCCTGGATCTGGAGGCTGTCATCGATTCCTTTGAGGTGACTTCCGAAAAGGGCATCACGAAACCGGGAAGGTGGGTTTGTCTCAAACATACCTGGGCTGCTCATCTTGCCCCCTGGTGGTGGTTTTAAAAAATGTGGCAGCTGGCACTATATGACCTACTGAAGGTTATGTATACATTACATTGCACCCACAATGTGATAAAACCCTGTTATTTTGACATTGTGGAGACCATTTTTTTTTATCCCTACAAGAGGAAACTCTCAACTTTATACAAATAAAAAAACTAAAGATGTGTTGTATTTTATTTGGTTACTTATAGTTAAGGTTAGGGCTGGGTAGGGTTAAGGCCGTCATTTTTGGGATTAGAGTTATGCCCAAAGAAATGAATGGATGGTCCCAGCAAAGATATGAACACAAATGTGTGCGTGCGTGCGTGTGTGCATGTGTGCGTATGTGTAGGCGCGCACCTTTTTCCAGCCGCTGCTTCAGTTGTGTCCTCGTTTACCCCTATGTCTCGCCACCTTCTCAGGCTGTTAGGCAGATTGTTTCCTTATTGTTTATATTGTGTGTCACGGCCTGAATTCAGAGGCGCCTCATTGATTTTGCAGTCAGCCTGTATGGCTGTGCATGTGAATCATGTGGGGGCCACGGGACAGATATTCTATCCATGTGTCAACAGTGCCCCAACGCATCACCCCCCCAGTCATACAGGAATTCTCCACACAGCCCAGGTTCCCTTATATGCCCTTATATAGTCATGTTTATAAGTGCCGTTGGCTTCCTGATTTATAATCCTAAATGACTGCTGCAGTTATTTATTTGTTAATTTTTATGCTGACTCATATTGCTGGGTAGTAATTATTTAATTCCTGACTGCAGCTTTATATACGAGCTGTTTCAAAAAGCTCAGCTGACATTCCACATCAAGGCGGACATCTTGGAGGCACTGGAGCAGATAATCGGCTACTTGGCAGGACGTGAGTCACTCTCTCTCTCTTATTTTTTCACTTTCTCTGTTGCATGCTGCTGCTTGTTTGAGGCACCTAATGATCCCTTACTCCAGTGTCTCTCATCCCTATCTAACCTCCCGAAGTGAATCATATTTAAAAGTATGCCATGTTTAAAAAAATGTTGGCCTAGTTTCTCTTTCATCTTGCATCTTTAACACCAATTAAGGAAAATATGGCTACTGTGTCTGAGTCTGATGTTGACAGCAGCCCTCTTCTGGAGATTGTGCAGTGCCTGAAAAAGCTCTACCAGTAACTCTCTATGTTTTACTTACAGGCTTTAAAAAAACAAAGTTTTCCGTAGTATAGCAACAAGCTTTCCGCCAACATCAGATGGCAGTAGCAATTATTCAGGAAAAAGAACAGATTCAGTAAAAAAGGACAGGTTTGGTGTTGGTAGACCTTAGCGCTGCCTTTAGTACTCTTCACCTCTCTCTTCCCCTCAGTTTCAGTGCACTCTAAATCTCTAACGTTCGGTGGCTGGGTGTCTTTTAGGGCTGCAGCTATCGATTATTTTAGTAATCGGCTATTCTATTGATTAATCGAGTACCGGTAATCAAATAAGGAATACTTTTGTCTTATTAAAGAGCAGTATTAACTATTCAAAAAAGAAAAAAACAGACAGGTCCCTTAAAACGAACAACTCACAGGTTTCCTTTTTAGGAACATTTTAATCATTGAACTCCATACAACAACTGACAAAAGAACTAAACCCTTTTAGTGCATTTATGTACATATTTTTTTTTCTTTTTTTAAAAGAAAACAATTTCTTAAATGGAAAAATAAATAAAATAATGTCAAATAAAATTACTGAAAAAGGTCTACATATATCTTAAACTAAGGCATAAATTAAAATGGTCTTTACTCTGTATTCTTGTATATTTATAGGAGGCATAAAAAATTCTGACAGGATTGTATGTGCTGGATGAAGTAGGAATGGTGTGTGCATGTTCATGTGTGTGTAAGTGGATGTGAGTGAGAGTGTGTGTGTGTTCATGTGTGTTAGAGAATGTGTGTGTGTGTGTTAGAGAATGAGTGTGTGTGTGTAAGCCTTTACAGGAGTATGTGGTGGTTGGATAATTCAGTGTCTCAGAATTTTACTGGCCCAAATGTTATGTTATTCATATTGATCTAAATCTGCAAAATAATATTTCCAAAGCCTTGACATGGATCCAGTTCAGTCCACCCCATGCTCCCCTTTAGCCCTGCATGTTGCAGGTATCACTGCGACAAAGTGTGACGGCTGGTGTCAGCCTGCTGCACATTGCCAAATTTAAATATTGTATCAAACTAAGCTAACAGTTTATCTGCATACAAACGGCTTCTATTTTAACTTGTATAGCTTTACTGTAGCCTTGCTGCTGTTGAAGACAAACGTCGGTGGATGGGAGCAGCTGGGAACATCGCTTTTCTTCACCTTTCAGCTTGTTTCAGCTGATTTGATTAAGGACTCATGCCAGCTCTGAGTTCACCATCTCTACCACCGAACAGTCTCTTTGCTCTTAGTGTATAGATAGGCTCCATGTTAAACTACCACAGCATCATTTTCACTGTTTTTGTTGAGGAAAATAGGGGCTCCTTGGCCTGAATCTTGGTATACTTGTTTTTATTACACAGCGTAAGCACAGTGTGCGACAGTAATAATCCTCTGAGTGAAACACGGTGATCACTAAGCAGTATATAGTCGTACATTGAGGATTTTTTGTAATTGAGTTATTTGAGTTACTCTGAATGGTTGCAGCCCTAGTGTCTTTATCATAAGCTAGTGCTGCACTTACACTTGGCTCAGGTACAGTCTTGTTTTTAGCTTCACAATAGTTGTAAACAGCATACTGATCTGAGAGTGATGTAGGGCTCTCGAAGGAACAAACGGGCACGCTTAGGTTCTCTCAGAAACGCTTTAAGTAATATAAAATAACCTCATATTAACATCAATACCAAGCTATCATATCGAACACAATGCAAAATAACCTCCTACTACAAGGGATATAGAATAGTATATATCATACAAACAAATATATATTGAAAAGAAACAATAAAATAAAGAAAATGCTAATTATTATCACGAGTGATAATAATCCCCATAATCAATGAAATGCATAAGCAGCTACAAAACTATTTACACTCGGACGTGCTATAATCACCCTGCTATAATCACCCACCTTCACACTCGGACGTGCTATAATCACCCTGCTATAATCACCCACCTTCACACTCGGACTGGGAGCCCGTTTCAGTCCTGACAGGAGACCAACACGTGAGTCCTCAGAAAGTGCTAGGTGATGGAGCGCTCTATCCCACGCCTGAGCTCCGGTCAGTACTGGGATCTCCCCCTTTCTTATACTAAACTGGGCGCTGCATGCGGGCAGAGGACGAGCTGGCAAGGCTCACCCCTCTCCTCAGGCAATGCATTCCCAATTCCCACTTCCATCCGGGTAATACTACTTGCTCAATGGCTTCTCGACCCTGCTAAACAAGATAAGGTCCTCTGTTTCCTAAAGACAAGATAAGTGTCCTTACCGATCCTCCCCTTTCCTTGAGGATGAGATATGCATCTTACCAGTGCAACATATGGAACCACTTATTCTCCTTCTCAGGCAGAACCCCTTAGAAAAGCAAGGTGAGCATCTTTTTAACAGCTTAAGCATAATAATGGGATAATGAAATAATGGGATAAGTGTCCTTAAAAAGAATTACATTCTCAGGACAAGAATTTTAATCACTGTCGGAGCATTCTGCCCCCTTTTATAAGAAACAAGTTATTCAACCCTTGCACAATGATATTATTGGTGAATCATGGACGACGTATCTGAATTTCAAGTAATTGATCCACCTCATATGGGGGACAGCGAACAACGCTGAGCTAAGAGAGCTAATCAGGAAAGGGTCACGAGCTAAGTACAGACAAATTGGAGCTCACGTTACAATTTTTATCAGTGTCCACACATTTACTACGGAAGAGGATTAGGGCCACCATGAAAATATTATTTGAATTTTGTCTTTTAATGTCAGAATTCTGACTTTTTTCACAGAATTCTGAGTTTAGAAAAAAAAAAGTCTGAATTCTGACATTAAAGACAAAATTCAAATAATATTTTCATGGTGGCCCTAATCCTCTTCCATAATTTACAAAAAGATTAGTTGTCAGAGCGGTGAATTTTTTTCTCCATTTCTGGGAAAAAGTATCCGTGGTAGTGCGGTTGGAAGGCTAAATCACAGTAACTACACAAACTAAACAGCATAACTAAACAAAACCGTCCGAGTGCTTATGGGCCTTCAGTAACTAGACTGAAATCACATGTGGAACGCCACAAGGCACCTATTTTAGATCATTCCATTCTGTTGAATTCTATAAGTAAGCAAACTTGCATACCACAGCTATGAAGATGATTATAAGATTTATTTGCCTCTTCTCCAAATGACCTTAGTCATGTTTATTCACTGTGTAAACATCTATAATTCATTAACATCTGGAGCAGCAAAACTTCGTCACTGAAAGACAAAACTGAAATCGTAGTATTTGGAAAATACGTATGCTGCATTGCATTTACCTTTGAGGTAGCAAGTCAGAACCAGGCATGATGTCACACCCGAGTGAACCACATTCCAGTACAGCAAGTCATTTAGGAATACCAAGTACCGGTTTTAAAAAGCAAGGTTCCTAGTTTAGCCAGGTAAGTTATTAGTTTAAATGACCTTTATCTTTCTTCACGTACATTTAGCCCATGCTACTTTAAATCTGACTAGCTATCCAGCTAAGCCAATAATCCTGGTTTCTGAAATGGGCCCCAGTTCTTGTCCGGTAGATTGTTAGCAATATCAGTTGATAACAACACATTATGTGGTACTGTATCTTACGCATAAAAACACCTTAGCAACACGTCCACAGATAGCAGTTGGACAGCAGATACTGTGTGGGGTTGATTTAATGAACCACAACTATGACGTAAGAGCTATAATGTATAAAACCAAATTAAAAACATTTTTCTGTGCATTTGATTGATTTATGTCCTGCACTATTAATTGAACTGAAATGCTACTGTAAGACCTTTTAATGTTATTGTATTATAATAGTCTTTCTGATTTGCTTTTTGCTTTATTTTAGTCTTATTGCATTTTATTTTGTCCTTTTTATGTAGAGCACATTGAATTACGTAATGGACTGAAATGGAGCTATACAAATAAACTTTGTGTGTGAGTGTGCGTGCATCTGTCTGTGTGCATGGATAGGGATGTAGTTTAATGGGGTCTCTAACCACCCCCGCTCTTGCCACATGGGCTGGTCATGTAGGCTGGTTCCCTAGCTGGTGGAACTACTAACGGACTTATTTTGCCCACCTCTAAATACCCGAGGGGGTTAGTGGGGTGATAAATGGTTACCTCCCTCTCCTCTCGCCCCTTTTCACACAGGCCCTGGAATATTCCTGAACACTTCTGGGCTACAGAAGCTGGTAGACATCATACAGGCAAGAGTCCATTTGTAAACTAAACATTTTTTCATATTTTAGTTCTACAAATGAAGTGTACTGCCACTTCTGCCAAGGCAAGCAAACAAACTAACCATATGTGTCTTTCATGTCTCTATAGTTGGTGTTCACTGTGGACTCACTAGAGGGCAGTGCAGAGCTGGAAGAAAACACAAAACAGTTCAAGGTTTGTGTTATGATGCATGCTACAGTGACCAGCTGATTCTGCAAAGTCCCGTGATTTTTTTTTAAGCGTTTATTCGACTTAAAATTTTTGATGTGAATTCCATTGTTTTTATATGTAATGGTCTGTTTTTATATATAAACCACTTCCAGGTTCATATCCATAAGGACACTAGCAGTCATAAGAGAAAAAATGCTGACATTTGGGCATCATCTTCCTCCAAAAAACAAGGTACAAGAAACGGGTGAATTAATCTTAAAATCATAATTTTGGTGATGTGCTGAGGTACGATAGTTCTGAGAAATGACGTTTGTTTGTTTGTTTGTTTGTTTATTTGTTTGTGTTTGTGTGTGTGTGTGTGTGTGTGTGTGTGTGTATTTATCCTTTATTTTACCAGGTAAATCATGAATAACAGTTTCTGTTTTATTAATAGGGTGGTGTTGTAATGTAATGTAATGTCAGTGCTTGTACAGGTTACTTTTGTGTACTGTGCCTTTCTCCTGCAGTCCAAAAATATGCTGGTTAAGTAAAGTGATTTGTCATAATTTCTCAGGTTTTTAGTGTGCTTGCTTGTGTGTTAATCGGCATCCTGTCTGCTGTTTTTGCTTCTTGTGAAACACTTCATTGGAACTGAGGTTACAGACACGGAGTGGTTGTTTTGTGGAGTACCGTAATGCTTTTATATGAATTAATAGTGTGACAGTTTATCTTCTTTAACAGCATGTCAGCGGGAATGGAAGTGAAGGTTACTGTGATGGCAGCAGGGTGGGAGTTTGTCTGCCAGTTTCTCTACCATCTGTACCTTCCTCACCTGCAGGGAACATCCTGAGCTATTGGTGTTTCTGCCCGGGCTTCGGCATGCAGGACCTGGTGCGCCAAGGAGTGAGGTGCATCATCCTGACCAGCGGCACCTTGGCACCCCTCTCCTCCTTCACCTCCGAGATGCAGATGTGAGTTCCTAACCGGAATCCTGGCCACATTCCCACGCTGACCCTGCAAGGCCGGTGGGTGAGGACTGATGAAGGTGGGATTGTCAATGGGTTAAAGAAGTTAGTGTTTCGTAGCACCTGTCCCACCCGCCGAGGCTTTCGAAGACAATTTTCTCCTGTCAGTACCAAGCTATGCCTGTAGGCGGTGCCGTGGCCAGTAACAGTGGTTTTGTTAACATCCAAATAATGAAAGAAAAAGTTGAACCACTTATGTAACATTAAGCAAGCGTGCCAGCAGTAAACCTGTGACACCATTCAATACGCACAAACCTGCTTCACAGCAAACACCCACACAAACACAAAGCAATGAGGTTTGACGTTTCGATGCCTGGAGTGTGCAATACAGAAATAATTCCAGCTTTTTAATAACACAGGTATGGTGGTTCTTTATCCAGTTGGGCCTCACTGAGTCATCCTTAGCATAGTTTTTATGTGAAGATTCTTAATTAGCTTGGTGCTCACATTTTCCTTTTGAACTCCCCATGGAAAGAGAGGACATGACCCATGTCCAGTCATGTCCAAATGACTAGCATTTAACTTCTTATAAACTCTGTCTGGGAAATTGTTTCCAAGGAATATTTCTGGAAATATTTATGAAGGAGCGTTAGGGAAATTTTTATGTATAGAGCAGAGAACAGTGTGGAGTGGGGTGGGGTGTTTGGGTTGGTGGCTCAAAAGGTGGCCTCATATCTCCAGGGCTGGTGGTTCCATTTGTGCCCCATGGCTCTGGGTGTGTTAGTGCTGGCTGCTGCCAGGAAACTGCCGCTTTGGAGTCTCTGAAAGGCCCTGTGCCACGTGGACCTGCCATCATCTGGCATTCGGTCTCAGGTGTACCTCTGCCCTCGACTTCCTGAGCAAATCTCCTGTCTGACTGTGAGCCTATGCTGGATAAGCAGATATGACAGGATATGAGGTTGGATTTTACAAAAATCACTTCATCCTTAAGGCTAAAGTATAGGAAGAGACCACTCGCCAAGCACAGCCGATTTAATGAATTAAAAAGATTATGGGCCATATAATAAAGGGTCTCTGAGGGGTCTGAGACGTCTTCAGATTAGAGTTGCCACCCGTCCCGTATTTTACAGGTTTGTCCTGTATTTTACAGGATCATCCCGTATAGTAAAATAAAATGCTCAGCCCCTATTTGAACCAAAATGGGACACGATTTGTCCTGTATATTTGGATGACGGGGCTTTTTCAGGATCTCCCCCATTACTGTGAAAAGCTGTAAATCTTTGGCTCTGCCATACAAATGCAAATTGATATTAGCTTCAATTTAAAGGTCAGTTATTGATGTTCCTGGAAGTGAAGCTGAATTTGTAAATATTGAGTAGGGCAATACAGTCTTGCAAAATGCAAAAACATCAGAACCCAGTTGAGACAGCCTCTGTTAACGTGAGTGTGATAATGAACTGATGCTTATGGTCTATGTGTCCAGCCAGTTTCACCTACTTCACGCGTTATAGTTACCGGCTTCTGTGACATTTCCAGTTTGAAATTTTTACTCATTTATCAGGCTAGATCAGGGGTCTCAAATTCCAGTCCAGGAGGGCCGGAGCCCTACACAGTTTTTGGTTTACCCTCATTTAACACACCTGATTCAACTCCTTGTGCTAATTACCAGACAACTCTTGAGCTGAATCATTTGTGGTGGAAGGGGGAAAGAACTAAGCTGCACAGGACTCCGATCCTCCAGGACTGGAGTTTGAGACCCCTGAGCTAGACGACCTCCTTTGGTAAAACAAGTTATACACTTTGCTCAAATGTTGGAGTGCTTCCAACTTAAACTACTTTTAAAGCTTAATATTCTATGTACCGTATGCACCCTTAACTAATCTGATTCGCCTGGAGTAGTTCTGATATATGCTTTTGTTTGTTTGCTGCCTTATGTATTAGTTTGTTTGCTAACTTGTTTGCTTGCATGCTGGCTTAATTATTTTTGTATTTTTTGTTTGCTTGCTAACTTATCTGTTTGGCTGTTTATTTGCTTGCTAACTTATGGCTTTGTATGCTATACAGTGTTTAAAATTTTTGTTCATTTGGTTGCTAGCTTATTAATTTATTTCTACATTCACCCCTCCCCCCAGCCAGTTTCCAGTCCGCCTGGAGAATCCTCACGTGATCCAGCAAGACCAGATCTTCGTGACTATAGTTGAGAAGGGGCCCGACAGTGTGCAACTCAGTTCAGCTTTTGACAGGCGGTAGGTGACTCATTAGGCTGCGTTGAAACAGGGAAGTGTTTATTGTTGCTTGTTGCCCAAGTTAACACAATACAAGAAACCCTATTAACCTCAAGAACTATTTTTGGAGTAGGATTGTTAAAACATGATTAATAAAAATAGAACCATGCAAACTGAAACTGGTTAATTAATAGCTAAAGCAATTGATGTCATTGTTTTACATTTGCATATAGGTTCCAAAAACCTCTGGTTATGGATTTGCTTGATTTGATTTATTGATCCAAAATTCAGGAAATACATAATCAGAATCTTATCACTGTACAAGTAAAGCAAGATTGGGTGCGTTCCCTTTCAGTGCAAAGCGATTTTAGAAGGACATACAGCGCAAACAAACTGAAAGCAAATTGATCTTGTGGATGTGTAAATTACTCTCTTATTAATATATTTCATTTTTCGTAGGTTTGACCCAGAAAACATGGCATCTCTTGGTAACACAGTTGGTAAATGTTTAACCATAGTAGAGTTTTTGGAGTGCAAGAAAACAGTAGTTTAACATTGACACTGGTACTTTGCTAATTTGTCTGTCGGTTTGTTTTTAAGTGAACCTTGCACGTGTCATTCCCCATGGCTTGCTGGTGTTCTTCCCTTCCTACCCAGTGATGGATAAGACCATTGAATTCTGGCGGGTAAAATACATTGTTTATGTAAAAATTAACACAAATGTGGGTGCTTATCTTCAGTCTCATGACCATTTTGCCCTGATCTTAGGCCAATGGACACGCTAACAGAATCGAGAGCATTAAGCCGATGTTTGTGGAGCCCAAAGGCAAAGGAATGTTCACAGAGGTTGGCGTGATCCAGCTTTTTTCTTTCCGGATTCCAGTTTTTATGTTTTTCCATCTGCTGAATTAATAGGCCACCAATTTACTATATTGGGTTTTTCCTTTTATTTCTTTATTGAAAGTGAATATAGCTCTCTTTGTAAATGTAGGGTTGAGTGTACAGTGTGTTTTTCTCCTTCCTTTTCCGTAGATTATCGATGGTTACTATGACAAAGTGAATGACACCAAATCGAAGGGAGGCAGCTTCTTTGCTGTTTGCAGGGGGAAGGTGAGCTTATCTTGGCTCTGGGGATCATATCAGGTTGGGAGCCAATCCACTGCTTAATCCTCTGATCGGTTCGAGGCCCTGATTTATGTTTCGAGTCGTATCTTTGTCTTTCTTGGCGGTTGGATTTGCATACAGGAGAATTTTTGCAGACCAAACCCCAGGAACTGTTTCCCTCCCGCCAGGCTAGCGAAGGGCTTGACTTCGCAGACACCTTCGCCCGGGGGGTCATCATTACCGGCCTTCCATTCCCCCCAAGGATGGATCCCAGGGTGATTCTAAAGATGCAATATCTTGATGAAATGTGCAAAAAAGGGACTAAATGTATGAAGGTAAGGGATAGGGGTGTCCCCACACCCCAGAGTGTTCATCATCATCATCATCGTTGTAATAATAATAATAATAATATTATTATTATTATTATTATTATTATTATTATTATTATTAATAATAATAATAATAATAATAATAATAATAATATTCAGGTACTTGTGTATCTTTGAAAACCTGGACATAAGCTCAACACAGTGATCTTAAAATGTTTTTCACTGGTGTTTGTTAGGTGTGTTTTAGTGATGAATATGTTTACTCTATAAAAATACAAATAATTCCTGGAATTAATCCTGATTCGTAGTTGTAATGTGGCTTCTGAAAATATGTGCAGATGTGAAGTTGCAAATCTGTGACTTTAAAAACACAAGTGTGCAAAACGTTTTTTTTGTAAACACAAACTGCACACTTATACGAAGCTAAGATACAAGTGCACAAATCTCTTCCTGGGTGTAGAAAATCTATTTTGCACATCCATGGGATTGTCATGGTAATCACTCCATAATTATTAGGGGTCGATGCAGGATCCCAATGGAACTGTTTTATTTTTATTATTATTACTTTATTTAACTTAACACAGTCACAGCTGATGTGATAAGTGTTACATTTAACTACCGTTTAAAACTAATTTGGGTCCAACCAACGTGTAATCATGAATTCTGCCTGTGTTGTTTCTGAAGCATCCGTGACACAGTGTTATGATCCAGGGTTGCTTTCTGGTGACGGTTAGTTATTTTTCTCAGATCATAACATGGCAACTTTCCATCAGACGTGCTGTTCCCTCGTACAGCCAGAATTGGCCAAGAGCTGTCTGACAAAAAAGGAAAGTGAAGAACTATTTGGCATAATGACCCAGGCTGACTCTGCTCTTGGAATTTATACCATGGAATTACTATGGCAGTTACTGGACTGAAGAATAAAAAGGAAAAAAGCCTCCCCCATCTGAATCTAGGTATCTGCTACACAGATACTCCCCACTTAACGACCTACCAGTTTAATGAGCTGCCGGACTCATGACCAGCTCTCCAAGCGGTCAGTATTGTACGCTGTAAATAAGGTCATAAAAGCAGCATCTCAGCGTCGAGCATCTCGTGAAAGACTGCATACTTTGTCTAGAAATTTGTATTGTCGAAGATTAAACCTGCATAATCAGAGTGTAAGCAGCGAGGTAGCAAGCGCAGACGTGGAAGCAGCAGAAAATTTTGTTGGCCAAATTGATTAAATCATTGAGATATGCAAATTAAAACAAAAGTGATCAAGTTTGGGTTTCCTTTAGCCCCCCTTTTTCAGATAAATAAAAACGACTACCTTTACATGTTGCATACGTTTACAGTATGCAAGTCTAAGTAATGTATATTACAGCTAATTTATTCTGTTCTGTTCATTACAGTGTACAGTACACTACTGTATAAACATTAATAAATATACTAAAAGTGTTATAAATGGTGGAAAGATGCCATTAAAACAATATCTAAAGATATCTGACACAAACTCACTACCAGTACAGTGTGCTTGAAATATCAGTAGGGGGCAGCTCCTTGCTTATTGACTAATTCGCTAAATGACCTGGTCATAGGAACGAAACTGGGTCATCAGGTGAGGCGTGTCGGTATCCGCACTCTCCTCCGCATTCTAAGTAAGCCAGCTGCTTCACTCCTGGCGCTTTGTCCTTTGCTGAATCGCTTCAAGACTTGCCCAGATTTACGGTAACAGAGTTAATTGCATTATTCAAGTATCGTGCCATACACCAGAAGCTAAAATAAGTGGCTGCGTTGGAGTTTCTCATTGTCTTAGGGCGACTACACTCACCTAAAGGATTATTAGGAACACCATACTAATATGGTGTTTGGCCCCCCTTTTGCCTTCAGAACTGCCTTAATTCTACGTGGCATTGATTCAACAAGGTGCTGAAAGCATTCTTTAGAAA
>JABFEA020000110.1:5430994-5448995 GCA_019775915.2 Cyphomyrus plagiostoma | reverse complement strand
ATTTCTAAAGAATGCTTTCAGCACCTTGTTGAATCAATGCCACGTAGAATTAAGGCAGTCCTGAAGGCGAAAGGGGGGTCAAACACCGTATTAGTATGGTGTTCACAATAATCCTTTATGTGAGTGTAGAAAGCTCAGCAGACATTATTTGCAAAAATGACATTTGTCCTAAGTAGAATAACGTTGGGGATATCTGAAATGCTCCCCTTGATTAGGGTTACTGTATTTGGCGAGATGAAAAAGAGTACGTGGGTGGGCTCAAAATATTAAGTTTTCACTTTCAGCGTCCAGTCAGGTAGTGTCCCCCCTATGAATATTAATGAGTTTCTTCTAACCACCCAGTAAAGCGAAAATTCGTGTGCGGACTTTTCAAACAAAAAGAAAGTGTCACAGTGCAAGTGGTTTCCGGAAGTTGACATCACTCGTAACCAGCGTTACAGTTTTGTAAACGTGTGTACGAGTTTGGCAAACGCTTCTCCATGATACTGAACGGCTGCCTTATATTGAAACTTGGTGCCTTTTTTTTTCATTGATACTCCAGTGTAACTTGCAGCGCAAAACTCGGACCCGCTGATTTTTGAATAACTGCCCACACGGCCGGACAAGGACCCCAAAAAGAAGACTTTGTTCGGGGAAACTCAGTGTTCTGTCGATTAATGCTGCCTTGTCGAAAAACGCTAGTGTAGTGCTAATCGATAGCCCTAACACTAACTCTTACCATAACCCCTAAAATTCGTAATTTAACCATAACCCCTAAAACCCGTAATTTAACCCTAACCCCTAAAAGCTAACCTTAATCCCAAAACGGTGAAACTGCACGTGCGCAGAAGGGCTCGACAGCACGTCTCGATAGGTATGATTTTATGACAGAACACCGGACATATACAGTAGTGACCCTATCTTAAATAGAATTTTTACTAGAAAAAAATGAAGTTTTAGATATCTTCAAATACAATTTGTAATAGTAAGAATGCCATCGTAGATATTTTAATTCCCATTATCAAAAGTGCGAATACAATTTTTACTAGGGGAAACTGTATTATGTATATCTGAAATGTAATTGCAGATATGAGTGTGATTTGATAAAACAGCCTGCCGTAGTCCGTAATGAAAAATCTATTCGAAATGGTAATCAAGTACGTACGATACGGTTGTATTGATCTAAAAAATCTAATACTCCTCAAATAGGGGGTGGAGGTTCGGTACGTGTGAGTCTGTGACTCATACATAGATAATAGCAGAAGCCGGGAAGGGTATAAAGCGCAGTTAGTGCACGGAGCCGTATACAAGCACCAAACAGCAATAGTGACATAATGGTCACGGTAAGTGGAATTTTATGTCATTGTAAACTAGTAAATTACGGTCTTCTTAACTGATTTATTCATTTTATTTTTTGTTTGTTTAATTATTCGCCGAGTAATCTGTAGTTTTTACAAGGAAACTGTTTTTCCAGTTAAACTGCGCGCCTCACTCATAACTTGCAACATTTTTGCTTTTCTTTTTCTCAGTTAATAGTGGTGTTCTATCTTCCGCCGTTGTTTCTGACAAGCGGCGTTATTTCCCAGGCTGCACACTATTACAAGTGGATCGATGACGTGACGGGAGAGCCCGTTACGTGCGAGCGGTGTCCCCCTGGGATGTACGTAGTGAAGCACTGCGGCCGCTCGGCGAGCACTCAGTGCGCTGCATGTCCCGATATGCACTACACGGAGTACTGGAACTACGTGGAGCGCTGTCTTTACTGCAGCGTCTTCTGTACGGAGGAGCAGTACGAGAAAGTTAAATGTAGCAAAAATCAAAACAGAGTGTGTGAATGTAAAGATGGATTTTACTCGAGCAGTGGGTTTTGTGAGAGGCACCGTGTTTGTCCTGCTGGAGAGGGTGTAATAGCAAATGGTAAGTCATAAAAAGTTTCTACAGATTTAGCTTCCAGTGTTTCATTTGCTTGTTTGTTTGAATAGATGAAATTGGGACAGTTTGTGTCATTTTGGATAAAAAAATGTTTTAATTTCTACTCCAGTATAAGACACAATGTAATATCTTGAAAAACAAATATTGTTGTTTTCCTAACATTTACATTCCTTTGGGGAAGGCACTGTGCAAATGGACGTGAAGTGTGCACCATGCTCAGAGGGCACCTTCTCCTCAAAGCCCTCCAGCACAGAGAGCTGTCAGATGCACTCTAAGTGCAAATCAGGGGAGACAGCTATTCCAGGAAACTCCAAGCATGACACTTTTTGTACTACCTGTAATAGTTCCATGCATGGCACTGTCCAAGGTGAGACTCCTAACTACAAAACGAGACTCCTAACATATAAGTAAAAATGCTGTGGCAAATAGAGTTTTGACAGCCAATCTGTTCTTCTCCAGACAGCGCAGTTTGTGACAAAGCTGTCATTGACTACCTGAGCCTGCAGATTCTTCCAGCAAAGAAGCTATTTAAACTGAAGAAGGATGCTAGGAAGATCTTGGATGAAAACACAAGCAACATGTCTTTGGCCGAGTTGCTCGTCTTAATTCAGAAGAAATACCATGATCATAAATTTGTAAATATCGTGCAGGAACTTCTGAAAAAAGCAAACCTTCACACTTTGGAACACAAAGTCAGGAGATGGTTTTCAGATGAGACTAACAAGGAATGGCGTGAATGGATGAATAGACTTTACATTGATTAGACTTCTGTTGCCAGTCAGCGCTTCTCTAGAACAGATTAATAACATTGATTAATAATTTAATAATATTATCCACCCAGTTATGGGGTGATAGACTGATAGTCATTCCATACCTCTGTGGTTGTGTATTTGAATGTGGTTCTACAATTGTGTATGTGTGTCTGTGTGTGTGGAGTTATCAGAATGGACAAGTTTACATTGCTTAAGCATTATGTGAAATTGTCAGCATAACTGCATATTAGTTTTAATTGAAGAGCAAATTTCCAAAAGCCCCTTAGTTTTGGTTGTTTATGAGATGTGACCACCAATGATCTGAAACCAGGATTTCTAATATGTTATGGCTAAGTCCACAGAAGTTGTCAAACAGGCATCCCATAGACTGAGTAAACTGTGGAAATTTGCTTTTTAATTAGAATCTATCAGTAGTGTCACTGTCATTTAAACAGATTTAATATTTTCTTTTGAAACATTTTTTCAGAGCTTAATTTATTCATCTTGTTATATTTTTATCAAAATATTTGTATATGTTTGTACAGAAATATTGAACATACCTTCTGGGATATTATCACATGAAGACAAAGTTTGATAAAAAAATTCACCCCTGATTTTTTTTTTTTTTCAGATAATAGAAAATTAACAGCATGAAAATCTTGTCTAATAAGCCTTATTTCCATCTGATTTATACGTTTCCATCTGATTCCACGTTAATGGAACTGTACCATATAAAAACATATAGGTACAGATTCAGATACTAGTAACCACGAAAATGAGAGGAAATGGGGAATAAGTGCCTAAAAGAGAAAAGTCTATTGGGGTCACTAGATTCCATAACCTCACTGGCTAATAATGGTAAATAAGCCCCAAATCTGACTACAAAGCCCCAAGGTGTTCATGCGAATTACACACTAATACCCATTCTGCCATTTTGTATATCCTTATCAGCTTACAATGGTGTTACACATAGGAGGCTTAATTGCTAGCACTGTAACAACTGTATACCTGCACCAAACCGCAACAGTGACTCTTTTCTGGGGGTTTGGAACCGTCTTCAGCCTCTGCAGTGAAGTTTGTCTGTTCCCTCTGTGTTTCCATGTTTTCTTCCCAGAGTGAAAGTTGAGTAAATATTGGGCCGATTCGTATTTTTTAACAATAACTGACATTTGCTTCATAATCATGTTATACTCTAGGAACATTTCATCAATGTACAAAAACCAAACAACAACTGGGATTTGCAGTTTCATAATAAAATCAATGCATACTGCACAGTAGTCCTTAGAAGCTAAGAATCTCCAAGGATGGGGCTATGCTGTCTTACAGTTGTATGTTTTGGTCTTTCGTATGTTTATTGTTTTGTTTTATTATATGTATTAAATATTCTGCATTTAGGTAATCCTTGCTCTGATGATTTTGCTGTTGAAATAATCATCTGAAGCAGTAATTCTATATTTACCTGTATTTAGTGGATACTTTTCCACAAAGGAATTGTTGATCATTAAAGTCTCTTAGCACTGCTGCTCTATAGGGCACATAGGTGACTACAAATGGATTACATCCAAGTATATTCTTTTCAGTAAAAAGTTTATATATGGAAACCCAGAGAGGAGATGCATCATTATTATTATTATTTCTTCCTATCATCTCAAAATCACAACTTATTTTTCTTGTGCCCTCAAGATAAGGAATCAATTTTTGTGTCATCTTGAGACTCTTGCTACAGGATCAGAGTCAACTGTTGATGTGCTAAATACAAAAGCAACTAAAAACTAAAAGCAAGCCAAATACAAAAAAGGTAATACCTGTATTTATTCAGTTCCTATGAGGGACTTTGTCAGTATCACTACAGACAATTAAAGGTAATCCAATTTAAGGTAAGCCATTTTATAAAAATTTATGGAAATACAGGAGATGGTCCTTAACTTTGTATAACTGGTAAGGTGCAGGTATGGCAGATGGTCAAATGCCCTTTATTACTTTAATAGTTTAGTACTTCAATAGTTTAACATGTTTGTGTCAAAGCAGGGGTGTCAAACTCCGGAGCCCTACGCATTTTTGGGTTTCCCCTCATTTAATATACCTGATTCAACTCCTTTCATCTCCTCTTGAGCTGAATCATTTGTGGTGGAACAGGGAAAGAACTAAGCTACACAGGGCTCTGGCCCTCCAGGACTGGAGTTTGACATCCGTGATATAGACCATGTGCGACTCACATACACAGTTGACTCAGATGCATAACTTCTGTTAAGTCAAGATCACAAGTTAATTTTCTCATGATCTCAAGATAACTTTCAATATGTAGAGATCACAAGAAAAGTAAGTCATGTAAGTGTTCCATTTATCTCTATCCCACTGTTGACCTTTGATAACTATAAAACCTCATTGTTTTGATTTTGCTTCTGGCCATAGACTATTGCAGTAAATATTAAGCAACATGGAATTTCATGGTAGATTGTAAAGGTCATGGAATATTCCGTAAGTAAACAAATATCCCGCCATTGCACTCATTGCTCATCTCCACCCTTCTCACATTCATACTAAGAAAACCACTGTAGATCCAAGATTATCCATCCTGGTCATTCCAGTCATGGGTTTATGACTATCACTTGAGCAATAGATACCAATGACTTGTAGTCAGGTCTTTGTTAGGTTAACAAGTTTTCAACTCAAATATCAAATGCGAGAAGGGAATTCACCCTGACCACAAAGGGTGAGAGCAATAATATAGGTGAAATGCTAGGATAATTAATATGACGTCACAATCACCAAGAAGAGAGTCAGTCGAGCGGGTAAAGCTAGACTAGATTAGTATCACATATTTAAATACTGATGTGGACGTGATAACCTTTTCAATACCTAATAGAACATTAATCAGCGAATTATTCTTGTCTTACGAGTTATGCCTCACGCCCACTTTTTTCATACCTCGAGAACACATGGAATGCATTCTGAAGGTACCAGCATGTTAGAGATGACACTTCCCCCACATGCCATAGTGCATAACTTACTCAACAGTCATTTCTCACAGTTTAATCAGTTTCTCTGTCTTGTGCAATGTTTCACGTCTACAATGGAAGTTTAATTAATTTCATTATGATGCAGTTAAAATGTAAATCTAAGGAGATATAAACCTATCTCTATTTATGTCTTATTGTGACACAGAAGTTATAATTCAGGCTACGGATATAGTTTCACACTGATCACAGAAAGGAATTTTCAGTTTCTAGTGAGAGAAAGCTATGGGGGATTATGACGTGCACTAATAGCAAATAGTTAATTGGTTAATTGGTCAGCTAGGAACATAAATTACTTAAATGACTTATGATTTTACAGTTGAATTTTTATAAGTTAAAAATATCAATTCTATGTCATTCATTCATCTCCTTCATCGCTTCTGCCCAATTATTATGAGTAATAAAACAACAAAAAAATTGTTGTACATTCTGATCCATTTTCACATAACAATCTTCAAGTTTGCCCATCACAGTCTGGTTCAGATCAAATACCAAAAAAGGCAAGAACAGCCTACACTGAATCGTCAGACCTGGGCTCCCCCCTGGAAAATGCTATAGATCAGGCAGCCCTCACACCTGGGCTCCCCCCTGGCAGACACTATAGATCAGGGCACCCTCACACCTGGGTTCACCCCTGGCAGACGCCATAGGTCAGGGCACCCTCACACCTGGGCTCCCGCCTGGTAGAGACTATAGATCAGAGCATCCTCACACCTGGGCTCCCGCCTGGTAGACACTTTAGATCGGAGCATCCTCACACGTGTGCTCTGGTAGACGTTATAGATACAGATCACTGTGTGCCAAAACAAGCAGGTACAAGAACACTTTCTTCCTTCAAGCCATCACTCTTATGAAACTCAGATGCTTGTTCAGAACACTGTACCCCCCATTAGTAAGCAATACCTCATTGTTTTTATCTTCCTGCACTTTTTATGCATTTACCACACGTGTACAGTGACTATATTGTATGAATCGGTCAGAAATTCCAATTCTGTTTCCAGTGTTGGTTTAAGTCAGGGGTACCCAATCTTATCCGCAAAGGGTCGGTGTGTATGTGGGTTTTCGCTGCAACTCCCTAATTAGATTACTAATTAGAGGACTGATTGGCTGAAGAGTCCTCACACCTGGGTTTGAACAGCTGACATACAGGTTATCCCAAAAGCCTGCATACACACCGGCCCTTTGCGGATAAGATGGGGCACTCCTGGTTTAAGTGATGACTTGTAGGCTGTTCCTGTACATGTATCTGCGAAAATACCCCCATCTAGTGAGTAGCAGGAAGCAGTACATCTTTTTCATTAAAGTTGCTATCCTGAGTATCTTGTCCGTGAAAAGAACTGCCATTGCTGATTGCAATTTTTCAATTGTATATATGAACATTAGCATTTTCTAATAAAAAGGACTCAAAGCAAAAATTACAGGTATTTGTTCGTTAATAAGTTCATTTTTCCAATATCCAAGACCTTCCAGCAGTGTGGACTGTGGCACGCAGTAAATTATAAATAATATCCGAATGACAAGAAACATAAGGGCCGTTCAGCAGGCGGGGGGACGACGCTAAAATGAATATCACGTTGGATTTTACTCAGTTTACAGGATTTAGTCTGTAGCTGCTTGTTAAACTTACTGTAAAGATAATAGTTTACCATATAAAGTGTAAATATATCAGCACATACAGATTTTTACGTCGTTTGTCAGAGGCTACTTGGAAGAAGCAACATTATCTTTAAAGCAATCACCAGAACTGAAATCCCCTATTTACCGCAGACATTACACTTCCCGACAAGCCTTTCGGCGCTTCGGTGAAAGGTGACAGGTTATATCCGGGTCAAAATGGTGGTTTGTGCCGGGTAGATAATTGCTATAGCGAACATTTTACGTAGTTCTGTATCTTTTTAAATGGCATTTGTTGCTCTTAACGCATATACCGTTGGGTTAAGGTTATGTTATATCAAATCAGGGCAAAAGTAATAGTCCATTTACTTTGTATACTATGGAATTAAGTAGTTGAAATGCAGTCCTAATTTTAGCTAGATAGCTTATTTTATCTCAGAAAGTTGTGCTTAAGTGACGTTAAATGTAACCACGGAATTAGCAGCTCACAAAAATAAAGCTAGGTAGCTTGCCACTTTAATTTGGCGAAGGTAGGTTATGCATCAATACCTTACTTTGATATTGTTTATGAAACTGCTCTGTTTAAAAGTACTTTGCAACGTGCATATTACACGTATGTATCCAGCTTGTTTTTGACTCTGTCACCTACATTTGTGCTTTTGTTTTTCCAGAGCTACTTGTTTTACGGTGATTATATTAAGTATATATATAAATGTTTGATATTTGTCTTAAAGAGTTATTTTACGTATTTTTATTGCCGCGTGAACAGGAAAGCGTTTTTAGATTTGTAAATGTTTATTTTGCTAAAAAGAAACGGATCCATGACATATAAATTATATAAATTGTCTAATGTGAAGTGTTTATGTTTGTAATATGTCACATGATTGTCGATCAGTTAAAGCACACCGATTTACATAACCAGCTGTGTAGATGATGGGTATGCAGTTGCATCTTCAAAGGGCGATGTAGGTTTTTGTAATAACCTTTAGGTCAAGTGTTCAAATCCAGGTGCGAGAATTCAGTAAATCCTGAAATTAATAATCTAATTAGCGCATTGCAGCGAAAATCTGCACACACAATGACCCTTTCTGGATAATTGCAGATGGAATAAAACAGGCAAGGATCAACCATGCTAAAAAGTGAGGTTGTGGAAGGTTTTACCCAACACCGTGACAAGAACGAGCATAAAACGTCTCTCTCTAGCAGAAATTTCATGCAGTAAATTGTTTCCAGTTGGGCCATTCAAGCTCTTTGCAGAAGCATAAACAGCCAGGCACAGTTTAGAAGAGGAGTCGTCAGACTTTTTCAGCTTGCGAGCTACTTATAAATGTCCAAGTCAAAATGATCTATCTACTATAAAAATGCAAAACATATATTTATTTATAAATATATAGAATATTCTTTATCCTTTATTATTATTACTTTATTTATCCCAAAGAGAAATTATTTTTGAATTGAACTGAGATTTTAGTTCCTTCACCTTTCTCTTTCTTAGCTCACTTTTCAGAGGGAACTTAATGTTGTAGTTTTTATGAACAGTCCGAAATTGCCGCTGCACATATCCCTTCAGAATAGCAATGGTAGACTGACAGATGAGCCAAACGCACTTGGAATATGACATTGTTAAAAAAAAAAGTCCTCCTCCCGTTCCATTCTTCTTATTTGGTCAAACTCCCCCATTCATTTTATACCCTTTCTTAAGTTTACTAAAAATGAAGTGGCTGCTTGCTGAAGCTTTGCAGCAGCTGGTGTGGTTGAACGCATTGTCCATCCTCTTTTTTTTTTATGCCATGCGATCTATCCACACTACCTTTGCGATCGACCAGTAGATTGTGATCGACCAGTAGATTGCACCCTTGAATGAATGACCTCCTCACTGCCAAGAAGCACAAGCACATTCTGATCCATTATGCTGTAACATAGGCATGCAACCAGAGGCATCTGATCAATCCCAAATTCATTCTGTGGCATGAAAATGACCTCAAACACATGGCATAAAGAACAAGGGATCCTGCAACAGAGGGTGCGCCACCCCCTCACAGAGCCCTGACATCAACATCATCAAAGCAGTCTGCTGCAATTGCATGTATAAACCAAAGCAGGAGGGACATCAAGAGTCTGTAGCAGAATTGTGGCAAGTTCACCAAGATTCTTGGCACTACCTACCAGCCAAGTACCTTAAGAAAACTGCACTGCACTGAGAGGATCGATGCACTTTTAATGGCAAAGGGTGGTCTCACCAACTCTTGGTTTGATTTGTTTGTTTATTGCACTTTAGGAAGATTATAGTGAGACTATATAGCATTTTCACGTAACGGTATTTTCTTACTGTGTAAGCATTTTACACAGAACTTCATATATGAACATGCAGTATGCGGTCTCAAAATCCAAGAAGAATATTACATTTAATTGTAATTATTTTAATAGATTTTTTTCAACATATTCTTGGGCCAGTGACTTTCTGACGTTCTTAATGTTTAAGATTCTTAAATATCATAAATGCGCTGATGTTTACTGGTTTAACGTGGAATACTGGAATGTTCTAACTTCACTGTGGCACATCTGCTCCTAGACACCTATTTGCTGACCTATTACTCTTCGTCATGGATGAAAGCAGTTTGGAAGCAGCCATAGAAACCTACCATGCCCAGCTGAAGCAGGTTGAGTGTGCCTTAAGTGCCGGACTCGATTCATCCCAGCAGTCAGATCTTTTGAAACTGAAGGATGACTTACAGCAACTGATACAACTCACCGAGTCCAGCTTGGTGTCGGTGAAGAAAAGTCGGCTGCTCGCTAGCCTAGAACAAGCAACTGCACCTCAGAGTGCATCACGAGTGGAGAGGACTGAGGTCGGCAACATGGATGAAGAATTTGCTGCGTTTTACTCAGAGGTTGGTGAGACCTCTGTGGAGTGCATGTCTGGAAGCATGGAAGAACCATTCAATTCCCAGAGAGCTTCCTCTTCTAGCCCTGGTCAGACTAGTGAGGTTGATGATGAGGAAGATAATGATGCTGATGATGATGGGGAATCTCTGAGTGGATTGAAAGTCAGAGCGCCATATCGCAGCTCCTGGGGAACTCTGGAATATCACAATGCAATGGTGGTGGGACCAGAGTACTCCGAGAGGTCTGAGCCCCATGTCAGAGTGCTCTATGTCTACCCAACCAACAAATCCATGAAGCCCTGCCCCTTCTTTCTTGAAGACAGGTGCCGCTTCATGGAGGACTGCAGGTAGTGCGTTTACGGTCAATAATTCCTCTGTTTGTTGTTTCTGTTCCCTCTGTTTTTAACTGTCCTTGGAGGCATGCTCTTTCCATCAGTGGTGCCGTTGCAGCTGATTTTCCTGTTGCTAGGTTTTCACATGGTGAGGTGGTAGCTGTTTCTGAGCTGAGAGACTTCCAGGATACAGACCTGAGTAATCTACAGGAAGGTTCCTCCTGTTTGGCCAGGCACGAAGATGGCATATGGTATCCAGCGAAGATAACTGGTCTGTCATTCCCTCCCTTTTTGTACATTTTGATCTATACTACTGGTATCTTGAAGTATTACCTTATGTCTTATCTTGACAAAAATCCATTTAGTTACTCCAGAAGGTTTTTTTTCCCCTTAAAATTCTGGATGACTTGAAAATTCACAAGGGCCTATTGCAATCCAAAAGTAGATTTGTGAATATCTGGCACTAAGTGAGATTGCTTGCAAGAAAAATGAGTTTCTACTTAAGAAAAGTTGCTATTGGGCCCCACTCAGTAAACAATGTTCTAATTTAATTTAAAGCATTCAGTCTTGTTCATTTAATTTCTGGAATTTTTTGTGCAAATGGTACATTATATATAAAAATAACATAAGTCAGCAAAACTAACAAGATTTTATGTACATTTATTTTTCATGCAGAAATCGATGGTGGTTATTATACAGTGAAGTTTGACTCGCTTCTTCAGAAAGATTTGGTCATAGAGGCTGATGGGATTATTCCTCCGATGAGGGAAGATGATTTTCCATCGTCGGAATCTGACAACGATGAGGCAGAGTACTCTGCCTTTGCTAAAGGTAGCATTCATTGTTGCTTTGCTGTACAATGAAATGTTGTCAGACAGATTTCTGAAAAGAAATAAATTGTATACTGAATGTATAATTGGGGTATATTTTGGGGAAATTTAAAGCACTCAGAAATGGTTTTGAATGTCTAAGCACACTTCACAATGTATTTGTCCATCAGTTATAGATTCTAATGAAACGGAGACATGGGCACCCGGAAGTACTTCTGATTTTGCTGGCTGGGAAGCTCATACGCGGGGAATTGGTTCCAAACTGATGTCCAAGATGGGTTATGAATTTGGTAAAGGTAAGCGTTTCCAAAATGCCACAATAAACTATTTCTGCTCACAAAGTTGACTAAGATCGAAATGGAGAACATCTAGATAAGGAAAATGAGGTGAAAGATTAAAACATTATCATTACTTGTAAGGTAGATGCATGAATTGTTCTGGAAATGATAGGAGGAGGACAGGAGGTGTGTAAACAAAATACCCTCATCTAGTGAGCAGTGACAAAAAAACGAACAAACAAACAAAAAGACCTTGGGCTTGATACAATATGGTGTGGGATTTCCAGGGTACCTACAGTATAAGTTTTGGAATTCTTGGATAGAGAGGAAAAGTTTTGGAAACTAGCCCTGTTCATTCTGGTCTCCTGCTTCGTTTCGCAATGCGGAACGGAAATGTATGAGCGGAAGTCAATAGTTAACTACCTTATACAGATACTGTTCTATCTACTTTAGTTTTACAAACTTGTAGGTTTTGGAAATTTTTCTTATAGTACTGGAAATGTGTTGGAAAAGTCATGGAAATTTATTCTGCCAGAATTGGGGGAACCCTGGTTTTCTTTTGGAATAGATAGTAAACACACCTCAGTTCTATATAGGAGTGGTGATAAGGTACAAGTAAAGTAAATGAATGTTTATCACTTGGTCTCATGCTGTCCAGGGGCTTAGTGCTGTTAGTGTACTACTCTACTGCACTGCCACTTTAAGCATGGACTGTACGTCCTAGTACTGTCTTTATGTCTAATGTGGAGTGTTTATCATGTTTGTGAGATGATACAGGTAGTAATCGTCCCTCTGTCTCCCCTCCTGTTACGTTATTGATTATTGTACAGCAGGGGTGGCAAACCTGATCCATGGAGGGCCGGTGTGGGTGCGAGTTTTTGGGATGGCCTCTCAATCAGCCAATAACAGTCTCCAGGATTGGAGTTGAGAACCACTGCTCTATTATTGGCTGATGGAGAGGTCATCCCAAAAACCCGCACTGGCCCTTCATGGAACTGGTTCCCCACCCCTGTTGTACAGGAAGTTATTCAAGAAATCTGTCTTTTGGATTGTGAAGTCTGTCCTGTCATGAATGTTGCACTGTAGATTCAGGCAGGACATTGTCTGTTCGCTGTGTATTGTGCTTGGCTGAGTTGACAAAGCAGGCCTTTTCTGGACTTGACTTAGGCCTGGGTAGGAACGGAGAGGGCCGCGTGGAGCCAGTGCTGGCTGTAGTCCTGCCTAAAGGGAAGTCCCTGGACCACTGCGTGGAAATCGTCCAGAAAAAGGCACTTGGGAAGGGTGGGACGGAGGCCTCAGTGAAGCGTCGTAAGAAGAAAGCCAAAGGAATGGGCGCCGCCCAGGGCCGCAGGGACGTGTTCGATTTCCTGAACAGCAAGCTGGGTGACCAGGAGCGGAAGGCTGCGGACGTTCCTGCCCCCCAGAGGAACAGCAAGGAGGTCTACAGAGGTGGCAAGGGCACCAAGCGCTCCATCAATGTGCGGCTCTTCCAGACCTCTGAGAGGGTGGTCCAGACCGAAAGGGAGATCGACAGACTCACCGAAGCTCTGGGCAGAAAGGCGGGCAGGTACTCTCTCTCTCTCGTCCTTAGCTGACCTCAAAACCAAAAGTATTACCTAACCCTCCTCTCACTCTAAGCAGCTGACAGTGCTCTAAAAAGCTCCTGCTCAGCTTCTTGTGTGCAGTAGTACGTATTGTCTCAGCTACAGTATGATGCCATGATTAGTTGTCTTTTCCCATAAATGAAACGCCTGTGAATTACTGTCGTTGGTTAATAAAATGGAATGGCTTCCTTTAGGCTGCAGTAAAATTTAACATCTGGTAACTGGCTTAAAAATTTGCATGGTCTAAGCTAGAGGTAGGTGATAAATCGATTTTTTTCATTTGATTTGAATTTACAGTTCAGGACGATGTGTTTTTATGAAAATCGATTTTATCACTGTACTTATTTTACACACGAGCGCCAAAAACGGAACTAATGCGAAGCACCGTTCTTCACGGGTAAATTGGCACGCGCACCGAAACACTGTAGCGGATTGACAAACAACTTGGCAATTAAATGGTTCGGTTTTGCGCCGTCGGACACAGACCAAATAAGTCCTCGTTGCAAAGTTTGTTTAAAAACAGTTGCAACCAAAGGAAGCAGCACGACAAATTTATTCCAGCACCTAAAGGCCTCTTGAGCCCTTCAGCATAAAATCCATATCCTCACAGTAGCGTGCTTTTGCTTTGGGGGTTAACAGTCCTGCCTCTCTTTGATAATGTAGGAAAGCCCACTAGTACTGCATCATACATGATCAGGTATCCATCTCTCGATTTACGACTTGAATTGTTCCATGGGAGGTGCCTCTCCTCTTTGTTCTGCCTCTGTTCCGCAGCCCTTGCGTGCCAAGTCAGATGTTCCCGTCTTATTTTGCCAGAGATAAAGCGATGATTAGCCATCTGGAAGAGAAGCTGTCTGGGGCGAGGAGGTTGCTGTCACAACTGAAGGCCCAGGAGCTGAGCATTCAGACGGAGCGAAAGAAGGCAGATACACACAAGAAGATGACAGAGTTCTGACTCGTCACTGCGCTAATGATTCACGACCAGTGGGACGCAGTGCTGTTCCCAGGCCACTGTCTCATACTTATTTATGTTTAAAGCTGATAATAATTACTGTCTGTTTGTACAATGAAGAACCCTGGCTCAAGAATACGTTTGATTGTTTTACCATTTTTTTTTTTATCACCACCAAGGATATGGATTTTTGGGAATGAAGCTCTTTCAAAATGTTATTTCGAAAGCACATTTTAATGAAATATTATTTGTGAAGGTTCTTTATTTAGACTATGAGACATAAGAAATTCTGTAAGAATCTATATCAGTAGTAACTGTAACATTCTGTTCACTGTGGTATTTTGTCAGGGAGTACTTATAATTTTTGCATTGTGACTGTTAAGATGTTTTTATGTCCCTGTTCTCGCCTTGACTTTTGTTTCCTTGTCATGATCATGATGTAAGTTTTGGACCCAAAAGCCACCCTGACCTTCACTTCTCCTCCACTTCAGATTTCTTCAAGTTGTATTGTAATTAGCAGCTTTCAGCAAGATACTGACACTTATTAGCCCCATGGTGAGAAATCTGGCCCAGCCCACTTATTCCGCAATTGTATTTTTAAGTTTTCAGAGTAAACATGTTTTCTGAAGAAAGCTTATGAATTTGTGGATCCTCAGTGTAAGTGTGTATTTGTTTAGAAGGAGTGTTTTTCAGCTGAAAGCAGTTGATTTTTCTTGACTTGGAAACACAAATCTTGCAACACAAATTTTATTTGTGCTTCGACACACTCAGTTTTGGTCTTATGTTTTAGAATTACACTGATTATGGTTGATTATTATTATTATTTCTTGTCACTAGTATGGCAAAAGCAGAGATGGTCCAGGATGACCTAACAGTCTGGAGGTTAAATATGGAAATGCTTTTGGTAATGGGATGGAGGACCTTGGAGGTCTTGGGTACAGTAGAGTCCTTAATAACTGTCAATTAGCACCTGGTTGTTATATATGTTGAATGCTATGGACATATTTCACTGATAGTTTCCTTAAACATCCAACTTTATGTTTCTGTTTATGCTGGCCAGTCACCTAAAGCCTGTCTTAGGCAGAATAGGTGCACACTCTCATTCATTACAAGCAAATTTGGGACACCAGTTAGCCTGACTAGACCTTAGTAAGCACATTCTTCAAGCTGGTCTACATTTATCTGTGCTCATCCTTTGAAACAGCTGTTTCTGTCTTAAATGGGTCACCCAGCACTCTCAATCACAATAGGCAAGGCCAGTTAACCAGTTGTCTTTGTCAAAGCTGTTGGTATTTAGGCCTGATTCACAGGTCTTTTCCTTCCATAAGTCAGATGTCTTTCCTGTCAGGTTGGTTGGCTTCTGAACACACTTTCTTTCCTGTATTGTTGAGAAATGTGTTTGTATGTCTTCGAGTTATATAGATCAATACCACATTTCGGGGACTGAATGTGACCTCAGTCGATGTCCTGATGCTCTAGGTGTTGAGAAATGGATCAATAGTTTGTTTGGCTTGCAGTAAGCTTAAATTTTTCATCATTTTAATTCCGGTTTGGGGCAGAGGGTAATGATGAAAAATGCTTCTAGGATGTGGCATGGAAAAAAATAGCAGCTTGCATTTATGATTCATCTATACATCAGATATTAGAAATAGCCAGAATTTCAAGCTATCTTTAAATGCCCTTAACGTCACATTGAGGTCAGAGGAAAAAGGAGGCTGCATAACAGTTTGCAAACAGGACAGGGACAAATTCTTTTTTAGAATGGGGAAGGACTCGCCCTGATCTTTCTTCACTTGACTGCAGCGTAAAAATTAATTCAGCAACCAGACTGGCTTGTCATTCCATTAATTACAAATCTGGGTGCTCTTTTATTAAAGACAATGCCAGAGGGTATTTTCTTTCTTGTGCATATGTGCTAAGCTCCCTATCTGCTGGTAGTTCTTTTCAGTGAGTGAACAGAGAGCCTTTTCTGTGTTGGATTAAGGCTGCGTGCCACCTATAGATAGTATTTTTCCCTGCTGCGTGGTAGCTAAGAACAGCCCTTCTAAGTAGAATTACAGTGTGTCTCAAGTATTGTTAATGTACTTTTATGGTCACACTTTACTTGAGGGGACATGAATAATGTAGTAGTACATGCTTACTTAATACATTAATTAACCAGTAACTGAGTGTTAGTTTGTACTGACCCCATTATTGTTCATCACTAGTCAATTATGACAATTCACATATTCCATTCATTTAGTATATTTGTTTAATTAGCTAATAATGGTAAGACTTAACTTGAGGGGGCAGAAATAACTCATTTGCTACTCAAGAATAAATCATGATAGGTTTCCGCATGACATAATGAACTGTCATGATTGATTAAATTTGAGTGAACATGAGATCAGCACTTAACACTTACTTCCTGATTAATGAATTCATAAAGTAAGAGACTACTACTATATTATTAATGTCCCCCCAGGTTGAGTGTTACCAGTTTTATTGAGATGATGAGTATCTCTTCCAGGTTTTACTTCAGTCTTGTGTCCTATCCTGCCTGGGATAGGCGCCATGGCAGGATAGTAAGTGCTGGATTGCTATTGGTTAGACCCTGACACAAGACATGAAACCATAAAGAATGTAATCTGTGTCACACAACATTCTTACACTAAATTTCAGCTTTGATACTGTCATTCAACACATTCCATGCATCACAAAGGTACTGATTATGCTTTATCTGATTGATACCATGACCTACAGATACAGAGAGCTGTTCGAGGACAGCGCATTTTGAAATTTGGTTTCCCACTGAACAGCCATGTAAATCCAGGAATCCAACCTAAAAACAAAATTCTAAATTCCCAGTTTGGATTTATAAATTAGATTAGATAAACATTACTGATCCCAGGAGGAATTTCTTGGAAAAGTAATCCAGCCCCCAAAATATAGCCCCAAAGCGGTTAGACACTGTCACTTCGGGTGATGCTGCCTCTGTGAATTGAGCGTCACAATAATTTCTCGTTTGTAAATTTCTTATGTTCTTATAATATGGTTTGTCGTATTTTTATTTGCAAGAATGAGTAACTTTTCATAGGGCCTATCATAACAATTATTGAGAATATAAAATGGTGAATGCAATATGGGTTTAACCAGGGTCAATGATGTCAAATTCTTGACCTTTGCCAATGTGTTTTATTTAATTTTCCTGAAGACCATAATAATTAAATTTTCGAGGTATTGAATATCTAGTTACTTCACATGGTGCTGTTTCTGCTCACCTGTTGTCATAGTTACCAAGGATTACCTCTTTTCATTCAGCAGTATTGTAATTCTCAGTTATCATGCTTATGTACTCAGTGGCAACCTCATTAGGATCACCTACAGAGTATCAGTTAGGATTCACTTTTTCCTTCAGAACCCTTAAAGTGTAAGTGAGTGCGTTCAGATAAACCTTTCTGAACAGCATTGTTATACCTGGCTGTTATTTTTGCACTTGTGGCCTTCCTGTTAGCTTTAATGAGTCTAGCCATTGTTCACTGACCTCTCTCAGTAATGAGGTGTTTTTGGATGTTCTTTGTAACATTCTCTGTAGACTTTCAACACTGTAGTGTGTGAAAATGGTTACAGCTGTTTCTGAAATTCCAGAACCACCACATTCGGCAAAGTCTTAGCTTTTTTATGTTCAGCTGCATTATTAATGAAGCCCTACGCACTGTCTGTGTGCTGAATGTACTCAGTTGCAGCTACAATTTGTTTTTTATGAGAACACATACACTCAACAAAAATATAAACGCAACACCTTTGTTTCTGCTCCGATTTTTCATGAGATGGACTTAAAGATCTA
>JABFEA020000110.1:5416208-5430894 GCA_019775915.2 Cyphomyrus plagiostoma | reverse complement strand
TTTAGATCTTTAAGTCCATCTCATGAAAAATCGGAGCAGAAACAAAGGTGTTGCGTTTATATTTTTGTTGAGTGTAACTAACGAACTAGCCATGGGTTCCTAGTGTGAAGTCATGCATTTTGTCTGCAGTAGGTCAGAGAACACAGGAGCGCATCGTCATACTTTCCAGTTTAAAAAAAATAACTAAAACAATTGAAGGAGAAAGGCTTAATCTTCATAGCATATTGTTCTGAGGAAGAGTTAAGTTTTATAATACGTTTTCAGTTGACAAAGAGTACAATATAAAAGCAAAACTGATCAGCTGATTCATTTGTAGTTCTTATTGATTCTACTTGAGATGATGCACACATCTGGTATGGGGGGGAGCCTTAAAAAGCCCCGCGTGTAATTAAAACAATATACATAATCCTTCCGACTGTTTTTGGATTTGGAGAATCCAAAAGAATCAGAATCCTTGGACTGGACAGGTTTCAGAAACCGAATGCTGGATACAGGTTCTGTCAAGGCAATTTGATAGTAATTCCCCAAATGATTATGAAGTCTGTTCATTTTGCAGTGAACTTATTGTGATGCTCAAAAGTAATCAATATGTGTGACTGGTATAACTTCAGGAATTATTTAATAACAGAGGTTATGATACTGTTCAGGAAGTCTGTGTATACCTAAGGTATGTCTGATCCAGACAATGTAAGCACTGGTTATGTTTGTATCTCTTTTGTATTGAACAGAGTTTCAAAACCCACTTTTTTGTCTGCAGATAGTCCACATTTTTGCAGAAATAAGCAAAATTGTGGACTGTGCCAGGGAGCTGGGAGCAAGCAAAAGCGTGGACTGTCTGGGGACCCTTGAGAGGTATGTTGGGAAACGGTGGTCTAGATAGCTAAAGTATCGACGATTCATTATTACTCTACATGTGTACAGCAGGAAAATATCTTCCACACATGTCATGTGTGAAGCACCGTGATGCAATTTTATCTTACAAAAAGATAAGAACCACAGTATCATAGAGGCAGTGATACCATGTGCAGTTGTACTTATCTGGATAATGCTATCTGCTGCTAAATTGAAAGTGTGGCCCAGATCTTTACCAGAAGTACCAACATCTTTATTGGGATATGTTTGAAGTTCAAGCAGCTAGGCTTATGCAGTCTAAATACCACTGTATGCGGAAAATATGCAAAAGAAATATAATAATCATATTGATTAGGTTTCACTTACAGGAGCCATAGACAGGTTTCATTCTACCTGCATTGTTTATCCTTTGTAAATATCAGTTAGATGCTATTATTCTGTTTGGCTTTGTACCATGTGATTGCAAGCACATAGCAGCCCTGTCTCTATGTTGAGAGTGGAGGGCATGCTCTGTTATTAATGATGCACCTTCCCTGGAGAATGCACAGTACAGAGACAGAGGTATGAGTTTTAGGCTTTTTGTAGAGTTGTAGATTTTACCCAGAATTCCAATGTGACTTTCTTCTATGTTGAAAAAGGTATGGTGTGCTTTTTATTTGAATACACCTTGACCCAAGTGTATTTTCATACACTTTCAAAGGGCCAGAGCAGTGATGACCCAGACACCCTGTGAATACAGAAGGTCCATTTTCTTCATATGTTTTTCAACACAAAGTACTTAATCTATCAAACTGCAGATAGTGATGACTGAGCATTTTGGTCTGAATACATCAGACCTTTCAAAGCGTGTCACTGCAAGTCTCCAGTACTGGTCACACTTCCTTCCTTTCTGGGATTATTGTCAATAGCTGTAAGATGCTATATTAAAGCAAAAGATGTTTTTGTATGATCCTTCACTCACTTCCGGCTGCTTAAAATGTAACACTCACAAACCACACTCCAATGTCAAATACTCAAAGTCAACACTACACTAGTGGTTTTCAGCAGTCTTGGTTTTAGGACCCTAGCCAATAAATCATGATCCAGATTCACAATAACATTGAGGCTGGGTGACAATGATAAAAGTTGTCAACCAGCGTGGTGATGATATCAGTAATACATGTCAACCTTGATGACAGTACCAATTGTCAATCAGGAGGTGCTGATTATTATTATTATTATTATTTATTTTATTTTAATATTATATTTTTTAACGTTAAACTAAACCAGATAAGATAAGACACTGCAGTACACAATGACAACTTTTTTTGTAATGCAATTACAATAAAAATCAATTAACGTTGTAGCAGATTGCGTTGGCCTCTGCAATTTGTACTTTCAGCTAGATTCTTTTACACAGGGATGGTTTAATCTGCTGATTTATATGGATCAATGACGTGTTTCCTGAGATCAAAGGCATGTGATGCATTTTCTTGTACGTATCCTGGCGTTGAGGACTATAGTCTGAATGAAGTTGGGATAAATGTGTTTATTTTGGGGGACAGCAGTTGTGTGAATGATGATTAAACTCTTTCGTTCCAATGCAAAGCAGAAGCTATGATATAGTCATGGCAACAGGAAGGGACTATTTGTGCAAGACTGTTTAATCTGATCTCCTAATCAATGGGACAGGGGAACTCTCGATTTATCTGACACCTGAAGGTGAAGCAGTGGGGGTGGGACGTGGTGATGGGGAGATCACAGCACAATGAATCGTTTTCGTTTATTCTAAGTCAGCAGTTTGTGGTTCTATTTAAAGTTATAAATATGAATTTTAAAAATGTTAAAATTAAAAATGTTAAAAAGGGAAAATAGTTACTTCATGACTTACATCACCAGTGAGAAACTTGGGGATGTTTTTAGAACCTAAATAACCCACAAACCCACCCGCAAACAGTGTCAGTCTTACAGTGTTGCCTACAAAATGCCCTCCTGTGCCAGAGATCTCCAGCAACCTCCACTACATAAGGAGCTGCAGCAAACTGACTTGGAGAGCTGTCACACACACACAAATCAATCCTCCATAATCAACCATAATGTACTATTAATTACTTAAACGCATTGCAATATTTTCAGCATATAATCTCATCGATTTTAGTGACCAAATAGTGGATTTTTTCCCTTTCAAGTCAAAAATCAGAGAATGAAACATACATGATTAAGCAGACGGACCGATTTTATAAAGATACATTTCTTTAGTTCCTTTTGTGTTTATTCCACAGTTTTTTAAACAAAAATGTCTAATTAATTTTAAGTTTAAGAGCGTGGACTGCTCTGAGCCAAATGCGCTCAGCTCTGGCAAGCCCCCACTCAAATTTAGTGCCAATCACACCTCCACATCTATAAAGTCTTGAAGGGCATTGATTCATGCAGTTTGATACTCTGCAGCAAGTCAAAGACAACCAATATTCCACTTCATCTGCTTCTTAAACCTTCTGACTTTTGAACTTAGTTTTGAGATCCGGTTCCCTTTAATAGACAAACGCCAGGTCAGATTATGATTAAAGCCCCAATGAAAAATGAACAGAAGTAGAGCAGTTCTGATGAAGGTGAATGACATTCATTATGAGTGTTAATCATGGAGCCAAACAAGCAGCACAGACAGTCATTCTGTTTGGTCTTTACCAAGGAAACAACAAATATGGAAAATATGAGTCTCTCTGGCTTTATATTATGATTACGAGCTGGTTACCAGTGAGTGAAGGGGCTTTTGCCCTGGCTTTGTCCCCTCACCTTTAATCACTTCATTGTGATCACTGCAATTGTCCACCACCCAAAATCATTAAGTAATGAGTTTACTGAGTTTCTAGAATTATGTATTTAACTGGCAGGCTATACAAGTAGCTTATTTGATGTTTATTGCACTTTGTAAATTGACAGTAAAGGGAATGAAAATGAATGCAATAAATCCTGGGATGGGCAGGTCGCAGTCTGTACTTTTACATATAGACTGCCTGGAACACAATGCTACCCGGCACAGACCCACAGTGGCTCTGCATTAGATACACAGTGTGGAAAATGGACAATAAGACGGATAGATGAATACAATGATTGTAGGTCTGTGCAACACATCTCACAGTACATTGGATCACAACACTTATGCATTTTGCAGAAATTATTAGTTTGTGTTTAATTGAGTTCTCAGGATTTTGATATGTATATGAGGTGATAAAATGTGTAATAGCACGTTCAAATTATGGTGATAATGTGCTTGTTGATGAGGTATTCATTTATTTCCTAACTCTTTTATTTCTTTTTACATGACATGGCTGTAAATAGTGTACTTTCAGTAATACAATAAACTAAAGCCAACCAATTTATTCATGTATATAGCCAGGCTAGTTTTTCTTTTGCTATTTTTCTGTACAGAGCCAAAAGGAAGAAATTACACTTCTGATGAAATGCTGCCAATGCTCAATTATATATGAAATCAATCATGAAAGTCATCTAAGAAAAGCAATAAAATTATGGTTTCTGGTTATCATTTTTCACCATAAGGGAAAAAATGTCATGTATAGCCTTCAGAAATCATTGGAAAAATACCTTTTGGGATTTGAAATGCCAAGAGGAAAGCTGTGTTTCCATGGCAGGACGGGGCACTATCGAGAATGAGTAAAAACGTGCAAAAACATTGGATTTACAGGTAACATCAAAGCAAAGCTAAACTTCAATCAAGTATAGACAACTATTTATGTCTGATATGTTTGTCTTTCAGGATTAATTCATCATCGTAGTTCTGGGTTGTTCTCTGCAGACCCAACTGTGTCTGTTTGCCTGTACTCTAAATCATCCCAGCCAACCAAGGAGGCAGGAAAAGTCCCACTGTTCCCAGAACGCATACCAATACAAACATCCACAGGAAAATCCTGTCTATGACCATTGCCACGTACTTCCAGTCTTCTTTCACCTGAGGGGGGGCAGATGAGACAGAATTATCATTTTCATATCCCATGGTGGTTCTCACCTGCTTCCAATTTTCTCACTTAATTGTCTGGTCATGAATGGTTGGTTCTTTTTTTCCTCAGGATGCTGCATGAATGATAATTTGTTGATGCCTGTCACTCACTGGTCCTTTCAAGTCCAGTAAACACTGTTCCCATTTATTTCCCAACCTCGGCCAGTTAAGGTTCCTTCAGGAAATGCTTAACTTGTAATGCATGTGTTCCAGAGGTAATGGTTACATGAAGGGGGCTACAGGTTTAGCATTAACAGGCTTCGCAGTGAAAAGCCAGCATCTCCAGAGGAACTTGAGGCATTTAAGCTGAACATGTGTCACTATCGTACTGTTCTTGTGCTTTAATTCATATTTTATTGAATATTACTTCTGATTTACATGTATAGCTGGTAATTATGTCAAGCTCTGAAGCTCCACCCTCGGGAGAGATGCAGTGGGTTTTTTAGAAAAACTAATGTAAATGTTGTAAATGTTAAAAGTAATACTTTTACTTGAGGGGGCAAAAAATACTTATTAGCAACTCAGTTACTACTGGAGTATGCAAATCATAAACGTTGAGATTAAAGATGCATCATGATTCATTAATGATGAGCAAACATGAGATCAAAATTTCACTTGTGTTATTCATTACTTGTTCCTTCAGTAGTTCCGTCTGTCGTTCCTTCAGTGGTTCACAAATATGTACAGAATTAACAGATATACTAACTGCCTGGGATACAAGATGCATCCTAGTTCTTTTTGTTTTCTTTTTGTTTGTTCTGATGAACAAACAAAAGCAGTATTTCATGTTATTCATTATTTGTTCTTTTAGTAGTTCCTTCGGTAGTTCATAAGGTTTACAGAATTATATATGGTAACTACTTGAGATAAACTGTCACGATTCATTAATGATCACTTAGACTTAGTTTGTGGTTATATAATACATAAGTAATAGCATACTACATTATTTGTATCTCAAGTGTTACCAGGTTAAAGATACCTATTGGTGACTAGATAAAGAGCTTTACAAGAACATAGCAAGTATTACTCTGGTTAAGGGGGTAGATCAGTGGGCTGAACTATTAGCTGGTGTGTTTTCAGTCATAAAGCCACTGAAACATCTTTGCTTAGGTGGCTGAAAGTCCTTTCGCAATTTAAATCGTCGACAAGACTTTCTGCTGAATTGGATTCTTCTCTGCACCATGTTAGACTAGATGTAGAATTACCTCCTTAATAAAAAGCTGCACAAGTTCTGCAGGTTTTAAGTACATGCAGTAAGTACTTATATAGCGATGAATTGTTTCCAAGAGGAATCAATCCTGTTGTAATCCTTCAAGACCTTGATACATTTTTTTAGAACATTTATTTCCCAGTTACGCAGTAACTGGTAACATTTCTCAAGGGCCTTGATTATTTTAAGCACCCTAATCAATTTTAAAAAGAATTATGAAGGAGATGTTTCATTGGGTATTACAGATGAGGTTAATTTGGATTTAAAGACTACAAAGTGTCAAAAATTACCTTCTATCTTTAGCTTCTTTTACAACACTGCTATGTTGTTATAAAAATAACCTATAGAACACTTTTTTCTGACTTTTTTCTCTCACTTGAGAGTGTACACCAGGTGATAATCTAGTTGATACTTGTAAAATGTCAGATGGCTATCATTTAATGGTACTGTTAATTAACTGCCCCCTCACAGTGTTCAAACTTCATTTATGCGGCTATTTTTAAAGGAGCTTGTTCAGGTTGTACGTATAAAATGAAAGGGAAGCTAAGAGAATTCCATTGTTAGAATGTTGTTAATATATGTTAGAACAACAACAACAACAATAATAATAATAATAATAATAATAATCCTGTACAAGAGAAGAAGAAAAAGTCTCCAAATGTTACTCTAAAAATCCAAGATCTTTCTTACTTACAGAAAAGTCTGCATCCTCAGCTCTTAGGTGGTCTGCGATATACTGAATGCCCTCAATGGCTAGTTTCATGGATGGGGACATAATCACGAGTGGTTGCTCCTTGATCCCGGATTCTGTGATGGGTCTGGTGGATGGCACAGATAATTCCAGCGGTCTCTGGCACCTGCAAAGGGTCTGGATGCTGCAGGACGTCTCCATCAAGGAGGTGGACCGGCTGGGCTTGGAACTGCCCCGGCCATTGCTGTGCGAGCACTCGTCCCTGAGGCAGCAGTACTGGATGCTCCTGGAGCGGCACAGTGCAGGACCCTGGGGGGGATTCCGCTCATCATCGGGGTATTGGACACTCAGCGAACGCAGCTTGTGGGGAGTGTGGGGCACCTCCAGTGGGAGGTGGTGCACAGGGACTTTTGGAGGCTCCTCCAGGAGGACAGAGTACTGGCTGGAGGGAGATGCACGTAGCAGTGGTGTCCTGGGCACAGTGTGACTGTCCAGGGGAAGACCCAGGGTTGAGGACGTTGAGCTGGCCAGAACATCTGGGTTGCTACGGACTGTGTTAGGGGACGGTCGAGGGGACTCTATTCTGGGCCAGTAGACTGGTGAGTTACGTCTCCTGTGCATCATCTCTATGAGCTTCTTGCAGTTTTGTTTAACAGTGGATGGGCGCTTCATGAAGAGGATTCGTGGTACCAGGTCCAGGAAGACCCTCCGGACCCAGTGTGGCATGGTGTGTGTGCGAGGAGAGCGGTGATGCACGTTAAGCACGAAGACGGTGATGATGATGGAGAGGGTGACGAAGATCATGGTGAAAAGCAGGTATTCTCCAATTAGTGGGATTACCAGAGAAGTAGATGGGATGATCTCTGTTATGAGGAGGAGGAAGACTGTGAGGGAGAGTAGAACCGAGATGCAGAGGGTGATCTTTTCGCCACACTCTGAGGGCAAGTAGAAGACCAGGACAGTCAGACAGGAAATGAGCAGACAGGGAATGATGAGGTTGATGGTGTAGAAGAGAGGCAATCTTCGGATGATGAAGGAGTAAGTGATGTCTGGGTAGATCTCTGTGCAGCACTCATACTTCTTGATGTTGTAGGTGCCCACAGCATTCACGATGACCCACTCTCCGCTCTCCCAGTAGTCCATTTGGTCCACGTTACTGGCCATGCTTATCAGGTCAATCTTAGCTTTATCATAGGTCCAGGAGCCAAATTTCATAGTGCAGTTCTGCTGGTCAAAGGGGAAAAAAGTGACATCTATGCTGCAGGAGCTTTTATAAATGGCAGGGGGTGTCCACTTAATCCTGCCATCGTGGAAGAGGTGGGCCTTGGTCAAATGGGTCACCGCAAAATCTCCATCAGCGCTGAATAAACAAAAACACTAATCACTGATGGCCACTGTTGCTGTCTCTCAGGAAAGAATCCTTTAATGTTTACATTAAGAATATGCATAGACAGGCATATCTCCTCTATGTTTAAATAATACTTTATACACTATATTATGTAGTAATAAATGTATGAAATATAGTAGGGCATCATGTTGTCTTTTAAGACAATTATAATAGATGGTTACATCAAAAATGACGGCAACCAAGCCTCATAAGACCCAGCTGCCACATTCTGATTGGCTGCAGCCTGAAGCGTTAGAACAGCACAGGCTAGCTCTGTTATCATGTATACTTATTGTAGAGGACGATGTCCGGCCTCCAGATGAGCTCAGAGGGGATGCGGATGGACGTGACGTTGTCGTATTCTTCTGGATTCCATCGGAGTTTGTAATCATTCCATTCCTGTCATGAAACATGGTGCGATGCTCATGTGAAAGATGATGATCCCTTCGGGACAGAGAGGCGAGTGGAGACAGCCGGTAAGCCTACCTGTTTCACCCAAACATTGGTGGTCATCATTTGGTTCTTTTCATCCTGTGGATAAACACATAATCTAAACCAATTTGCATAATGACCATATCTATTTTAATATTTTTATTAAGAATTTATCTTTGCTTAGTGCATGTTGTAGTTATTTCTAGGAAAATTCAGATTGTTTAGGTAAAAAGCAATAAACAAGTCTTTTCAAGGAGTATCTAAAGAAATGCTTGCTTGATTTTGGTACTGAACACTGTAATTTTCCTTCGAAAGAACTGTTTAAGTGTCCTAAAAATAGGTGCCTATAAGACACTACAAACCAAACGTGTCATATCATCTTCGCTCCATAATGCAAACTCTTTTTTAAAACCGTTGTCATTGTCCCATGGCTCAGAATTTACACAAACGTATTAAAAGATGGAAAATGATACCACCAAGGGATAAGGTAACCTTTGAAGTGTGTGCTTGTGTGAAAAACATTCATGAGATGCTAAAGAAATAAATAAAGAAGCCCTCTTGAGGAATCAGAGAAATCAGAGACGATGCTTTCCATATATTGGCGGTGAATGATTTAACATGCTAAAAGTAGCCTGACACAATAATCTGACTCTGAGGAAATAAATTTTAGACCTTAAATGATTGCATGATACTATCTTTAGCGGTTTATTTTTTTTAATTACTGACGCTTCTCTACTTACGAATGAGATACATTCTGAACGGCCGTTCGTGACTTTAAATGTTCGTAAGTCGTCATTCAACATCATTTAATGGTATACGCAAGTACAAAGAACTAGGATGCTGGGATTACGCACGCTACGCTACTATGGTTGCGGGAGTACCAGCCAGAAGTCGTACAAGGAGGAATTGGCGCGCAGAAAAAATAAATGATATTGCGTACAGGAAACTATGGTCCAAATGAACACAATTTGGACTTACAGTCCTCTTCATTCTTATGTCTGAAAGTTCGTAAGTTGAAAGTTCTTATGTAGAGGAGCATCTATATACCGGTAAATGTTACTGAACAATATTGTATAAAATACAAATCACAAAGGCAATAAAACTAGAAGGAAAAAAAATCAGCAAATGAGGAAAATTCTAACAATGAAGGAAAGACCAATGACATAAATTCTGGGGGAATTCAGTGTTTTTAGGATACATTGGTTAAGGTTTAACAAGTGAAACTTATGGAGTATTATAAGTTCTCAGAAATTGTATTTCTTCCCTGAAATGACTCGGGTTTTGTTTGCTTGCTCACTCACACCAAATATTTTCCCATGAGTCACATTTTCAGCTTTGGAGTCTAGACTGAGAAGCAGACTATTCATCAAACTGCCTTTTATATGATGTGAAATAAAGACAACCCTGTAGTACTTCTGCTGCCTGAATGGTAAGTCTGACTACACAAACTATCTATCCTGACATGACACCCTGCGTAAGAAATGGAATCAACTCAATCTGTTTATTAGATTTGAAACACCCTTTGTGCACGTTCAAGGTTGCTGGTTGGAGAATCTCACCACGTCAATAAGCTGGGCGATAGACAGGCCGAAGTGGACCAGCACCACGTCTGAGATGTTTGCGACTGGCCGTGACAGCTTGTTATAGTGAAGAAAAAGGGTGTTCAGGAGACTTTCCTCAGCATGGGCTCGGATCCTGGAGCTACAGACTGCAACAAGAACAAAGAACAAGACCTGGCCGTAATCAACTGTGAGTCCAGAGTGACCCTAAATCACAGATTTAGGGAATCGGCAGTCTGACATTAGTCTAATGGCGAGCTTTGGTCAAATCAGCACCCAAACATGCCCCATCCCTCCAAAAAAAAGAATGATATTGTGTAAATTCATGTGATGTGCAAATTTTGGTGGTGTGCAAATTTGTGTGATGTGCAAATTCGGGAGATGTGCAAATGCAGGTGATATGCAAATTGAGTGCGTCTTTCACTCTCCGGGCTGTGCTACTGTTCAACTTCTACCATCACCCAACAGCATAGTTGCAGTTTCAGTATTGGAAGCAACGAAAACAGCCTCAACCCCCACCAACCATAAACACACGCCCCCCCGATATTGGTAGGGACATTTTCCTGCTGTCCATACCTACATCTACACACCCATGCGGACACCTTTTACACTAATGGCATCATAATGTCACTGCTCCCCCACCTCGTGCCCCCCCTCCCCCCCGCCAGAAAAAAAAAATAAAATCTTGGGCCTGGCCATCAGATTTGTTCTGGAGGCCCCACTGCACCTGACTTCCAGAGCATTAAGGCTGGCTGTGAATGGCAGTTTCAGCAATCTTACAGCTCAGCCTTACAGTCCTCACCCCTGTCCTCACATCACAAAGCCATAACTCTGTATCATTCTCTACCTTCTTGTTCTTATAATACCGTTTGTTACGCTTTCAAATGCTCTTGTATCTGGGAAAGTGTTAATGCAAATCCTCAAACCGCTTCTGACTTATAAATCCATCCATTGTAGCAGAATTCATGTATCATTTATGGAAAGGGATTTCTACAGCCTTTCAACTGCTCGGTAGTCCATTGAGGTACACATGCATTTATTTATGTGTTTTCTGTGTATTGTGTGTGTGGCATGTGATGAGCATGTTGTGATGTGTTCGGTAGGTTGTAACACGTTGGGTGTACTATGACATGGTGAGCATGTTCTGACTTGCTGGGCACGTCGCAATGTGCTCAGTGAAAAAAAGCAATTTGATAGCAGGTGCGTGATTTGGGGAGCTGCAGACTTCCTGCCGTCGGTGGTCTTTGGTTATCAATTACCTTCACTTTTGCATATTTATTGGTCGCATTCACCCAAAGTAACGTACAAGTGTGGTAGATAGCACATTAGAAATATACATGGTGTTGAAGAGTCACCTAAGCATACGTGCAGCTAGGCTGAGCTTGCAACGAATGGCTGGTACTAATGTAAGCAATACTGGGGCAGCAGCTACACAACAACTTCTAATAAAGCAGAGACCTCAAACTTTATCAAAAGTTTGGAGTGAGAATACATCTGTTAGGGGCCGAGTGTGCGTCTCACAGCCAATGCGTGACACTTTACAGCGCTGCCTACCGCATCCATCAGATCCTGCTCTTCCACTTTGTCTGCACTCTGTGTGCGCGCATGCAAGTAATAACATGCTTGCAGGATCACATGTAACTTATTTTGGAATTTACCCAGAAACATCAAATGCTTTTTTCTGATTGGTTGATATGTGCCTATTATCTCTGCGTATCTTGGACAGCCATGAACTCAGTAGAAAACTCCACCTCGCATGCCTGCGCCTCGCCCATTAATTCTATATCACGGGACACCTTGGAGGGCGTTATCTCTTACTTCTCAGAGTGAGAAACACAAGGTGTGGTGTGTGAGCGTGTGAACGGAACTGCCGTGAATTGAACTGCGTGTTTCTGACGGTCAATACGTGAGACTCGAGAGCCCTGCAAAGCAAGAAATGAGCATGACTATTCCATAGCCCAGTGTGCAGCCTTAAGAACATTCTGGGAATGTAAAGAGGCATCAGGCTAGTTAAAGGCAAGTTAAAGCTGAAATATGTTCAGCTGAGTGTATAGTGAACATTTGAGAAATATATTGTACAGGCTCTGGCAATTGTTAGAAAGATATTACAGTTAACTGATCTATTCTTGTCTTTATAGCATTTCAATAACATGGAACCACAAAGATACTGATTTTGAGTGTACTGTGTAATCTTAAAAAAGATCTTTGTCTTGGTCTATGCCTCATTAGGGACCACAGATCAGTCATCCATGAGTTATAGAAATGGTATCTATTTGTGGGATGACTGTTGTCAAGGAAACAACTTTGAAATGGATTGATAGCCAGTCATCCAATATATAGGTGTACCGACACCAACTGTTTTCCTCATATGATGTAGGATGCTTCATTGCTCATTGGAAAATTATTTATAAGACATACTTGAGAAGTAGCATCGCTTTCAGGGTGTTCCTCTGCCTTGGGCCTTGGGTTTGCCCCCAGGCCCCCATGACCCAATACTGGATTAATAGATATGGAAGATGGATGGAATTGATAGATGAACTTGAGAACTACTTCATTTACAACCAAGAATGCTTGCATAAAGATTTTTGTGTGCATACTGTAGCATAGTATCAATCCAGGTAAACACAAAAAAACAAATAAATAAAAATAAACAAACCTGGAAAAATAATATAATTCTAACACATTTATTATATTTATTTTTGTAGTTTTTTGCTTGCATTCTGTCTTGTTGGTATCCTCTGTGAAATACCTATATCCTGAGGCAAGGTACCTGAATGTCAGGCCGTCTCTGGGGAGCGAAAGATCTTGTATGATTCACCAGAAGAGCTACAGCTGGGTAGGTTACAGCTAATTTGCCACTTCGGAGACCTCTGCTTGGAACTTATCTAATGGAGGTCCAAACACACACACTTTTGGGAAAATGAGAAAGTTGGAAACAAAAAAATTACAACTGCTTCAGTCAAAAAGGGCATCAGCCTGCTGGGACTCAGGTGGTTTTGCCAGAAATGTGCCTCATTTTTAGCCAACAGCTTAGCTGATCTTATGACACGATTCTAGTAGACGACTCTAAATTTAGAAACCAACCTTGTCACTGTCACTGACCTCCAGATTTTTTGATCGAGGCGTTTCCTATTTCGGCTCCTTATTCATTACCCTTAAGCTGTTTGTTATCCATTAAAACGGAGACGGTATAGCAATACCCTGCTTTGACCGGTGATATTACATCATTAAGTGCGATCACTAGCCTGATTCCAATAGGCAGTGATAATGGTCGCCACCATTATCATTACCATCACCATCTAATTGTTTGCAAAAATCGATACATAATACATGTAGCTAGGGTCTTTAAGTTGTGTGTATAATCAAAAAACATGACACATCTCAAGGACGTGGAGATGTGACTGTATGCAGACTTAGAAGATGCAATGCTGGGGCCAGGAAAATGTGATTTTGAGGCTTTTTAATATTTAAATAGCACATATAATCTATATTGGCATCACATTCAGGGTGTACCCCAGCCTTGTACGCTAGGCCATCCCTCTGTAACCCTGGCCAGTAAATGGATGGATGAATGGATGGATAATTTCTCTTGTGAGACAGCATTCTCTATTAGCAGATGGAAATATTTAGAGTGAGGTTAGTAAAGTGTAGAATTTTAGAATTTAAGGGCTAGAGGATTCAAGATTAAAGGTTTATTCATCACGTACCCAGCTGTACATATACAACATGTAGTGGAATGTAGCCCTGGTCACTCCAAGCAGCTGTGTGTGATAAGAGAATAGTAAAATATAGAAAAATAATATAAAATAAAAAATATATGAAATGTTCAGACTTGTACATGGACCTGTTCATGGAGCCTGCATCTATATGAAAACTGGTGATGATGAGTGAATTTTTGCTATTTGTTACAATTTTACTCAATGACTGTCAAATTAATTCAACATTTAACTCAATAATTAAAATAGAAGTAAAGTCTGGAATTCAGGGCAAGAACAAAAGAATATGTGTGCTTGACTTTTACTGGCTTTTTTGTTTATGGGCAGAACAAATTCTTCTGAAAGGTAATAAGAGGAAATTCCAAAAAATTCACTGATATTTGGTTGTGCTTAAACAGCAATAGGGAAGAAGGTTTGCTTCCTCTTCCCTCCCCAGGTTCCTCTTCTCACTACACAAGAAGTTGTGTCATTTGCTGTCCATAAACTGTGCGAAAGCAATTTTTTTAAAAATGCGTATATCCATTAATAATAATTAATGGGTATATAGATATTCAATCACAGAATCACAATAAATTGTTATAGCAAGAGTCTTATAATTTAAAAAACATTTTTTTGTTTTCAGAAAATGTTTTTGGTTACCAGTTAGGTCTCGGATCGACTATAAAATACTGCTATTAACCTATAAAGCACTGAATGGCCTTGCTCCAGAATACCTTAGTGATCTGCTGACCTTATACAACCCCCCATGCCTGCTTCGTTCTCAAAGCACAGGATATCTGTTAGTACCTAGGGTGGAAAGAGCTACGGCAGGCTGCAGAGCTTTCTCCTATAGAGCTCCTCAGTTG
>JABFEA020000110.1:5400045-5416108 GCA_019775915.2 Cyphomyrus plagiostoma | reverse complement strand
GATGCTGTAAAGCGCTTTGAGACGATGTAAAGTCGTGATAATGCGCTATACAAAAATAAAGTTGTTGTTGTTGTTGTATTTTTCCCTGATTTATATCCCTAGATGCAAAGTTGCAAGCTTGATTTTTCTGTCCAGCAAGTGAGATGAAAACCCTGAATGTCATCATGACTGCCTTAGGGTTGCATCATATATATCCATCATTTATGTATGTTCATGTGCATGTCATTGTAAAGTAAATTAAATCAAGGCCAGCATTTTACATGCAAGTAGAGATTTAAAACCAGTTTTAAAAGTTCACCAGTTTGACTAACAGAATTATACATGGATCGCTTTACTGTTCAGAAGTCATAGAAGGCAAATAAATCAACATTATATCTGGAGAGAAAAATAAGTGAAAATGTGTCTTATGTCTGTCTAACATAAATATATGGGTAGCTATGACAGCACGGGGTTGTGTTTTAACTGAATACTAGAGATAAAACATAAGAAAGCGATATAATATGCAAGAACCAAAACCAAAAAATGAGACTGATCAGTGGTAAACTCTTACATTTTGTTTAATTCAATCAATTTCTTTCTCTTTTTTCCCAAAAATATATATTTTAATTATTTACTGTTTAAATGTCCCATTTGATCCTGATGTTCTGTACACTCATTGGTCTCTGAAGATAATGCTTCAGTACTAAACTGGTCAATGAAGTTATATTTAGATGTTTTTGAAAGCTTCCTTAAGAAGAAATTTCCAGTTCTTACCTTCAGCATTTTGTATTAACGAACAACACCTGAACTGTGGTTATTAACAAACCAAAAATTATTTTCCCTAGTTGCATCACTTTTGTTGATTTATTACTATATGAATACCACATTTATGATCATACAGTAATGATTTGCAAGTTATGCTATAATGGAAGTTGTTTTGACATTTCATGAGTTAAATATTAAAACAATGCTACAGTATATTCAATCAGCTTACTTCTTTGACAGATCAGAAGTTAAGTTAAAGGTTAATTAAGTGTGGTTCAGTATGGTTAATGATTCAGAAATTAATAAAGGTCTATTATCACCCAAGTGTTCAATCCCCTTTATTTTTTAATTACAGTTTGTTTATTATGAACTGAGAGATACACCTTAGAATTGGCCAGTCAACATTAATGTTGGTAACTGCCAACACTGGTAACTGCTGCAATCTTTTTTGCTTATTAGAACACATAATAGTTGAATACATAAATGAAAACCATCTGGTGTAGACAAACGTGAACTGCAAAACAACAGAACATAGCTTGAACAGTATTTACCACAGTGGATAAAGAACCTGCGTTGATCATACCTACACAGTGGATGATGAACCTGTAAATACTAGCAGCATTGTATATTCAAGCACTATGGATAAAGAACCTGCTCTGTACTGTACTGTATATACCAGCACAGTGGATGCACTCTATATGCCATTACAGTGGATAAAGAGCATGCACTCTAGATAAAGAAACTGCTATGTATAAACCTGGACAATGGATAAGAAACCTGCACTGAACATACCTACACAGTGGATAAATAACATGCACTGTATATTTTAGCACAGTGGCCAAAGAATCTGAACCATATATAACATTGCAGTGGATATAGAAGGTCACATACCAGCAGAGTGGATAAAGAACTTGCAATGTATTGATAAGCACAGTGGAAAAAGAACCTGCATTGAATATACCAATGCAGTTGAAAAGAACCTGCATTGTATATACCTGTTCAGTGGATAGTGGACAAATAAATGAATGAATGTTACATGTATATAGCATGATTCAATACACCCAAAGTGCTTTACAGAACCAATGGGGAGCCACTTTAACCACCACACTGTGTAGCAGCCACCTGGATGACGCAACAGCAGACATTCTATGCCAGTACGCTCACCATACAGTAGCTAAGGTGGTGAAGGGGCAGGAGAGAAATCACCAGTTAGATAAATGAGATGATTAGGGGGCAGGTTTGATAAGGCCACAGGTCGACATTTTAGCCAGGACATTAGAGTACCGTAGTGGATAAAGAACCCGCACAGTATATAGCAGCAATGTGGATAAAGAATGTTCACTGTATATACCAGTACAGTGAATAAAGAAACTGCAATTTTAATACCAGCACACCGGATAAAGAAATAGCACTGAATATACCAGCACAGGAGATAATGAACCTGCACTGTATTCACCAGTACGGTGGATAAATAGCTTGCTCTGTATGTACCTGCATTGTATATAGCAGTATTTGTGTCTGCTCTTTTTGGAAGTATCAATTTCTTGTACCTGCTGTGTGCAATGACAATAGAGTCATTCTGTTATATAAGAACATAAGAAATTTACACGTCAACATAATACAAAATTAACCCAATTTGCACATACCAACTCAGCAATCTGTACCTACAATGCAGGAATAAGCTTTGTACAGTTACAAAGTGTTCAGTCTATGTATTAAAATCATAAGGATGCACTTTATAATCTGAATTATGAAAAAATAATAAAAACAAAAAATCCAATAAGCAATCCAATTGCTTATCCAGTACAGGACTGAAACCCCTGTTTGAAACTGTTTTTAAACAATTGCAATTTGTGAATTCCAGTGCCACTAACTTATAATAAAGCAAGTTCACAAATTAATAATACAATGCATGCCAGGATCACTTCTCTGCTGTTTATAGATCGTTTTCCTTGTTTTGCAATATGTATATATGTAAATTCCATATTGCAGTGAGCATTCAGTGCAGACATTATAAATATAAAATGGCAACAGAAATGCAGCGAAGGAAACGTGTTCAGAACGGATGTCTGTGAGGTCAGGCGGGTCTCTCACCGGGGGGAAGAGGCAGGGAGGTAAGGAAACTCAGCAGGTGGAAGCACCTGACACCCGGTATCCTTAGTGGGCACATGGCTTCACCTTGGAGCTCACCTCCAGCCACCTGGAGGGTGGGGGTCTTCCCAGCAGTCCCGCTCTCAGGTGTCGCCGGCTTCACTTAGCATTCCCGTCTTCCCAACAGCGAACTCTCCAGTCCACATGCGCGGGGAAGCAAAATATGAACGAAGGGATGAAAGTAAAAGTGGAAGACCTACATGCAAGTCGAGCGTCAGTGCGATTTGGCAAAAGGCACGTGAGCATGACCTCCGTCCTGATCAGCTCCACACCCTACCCGTTCTGTCCTCCTGCTCATCACCTTCGTCCAGGCTGAGCCGGTCCAACCTCAGGGGAATCACCTCACACAGTTTCTTAACTTAATGATCAGAATTTCTGCTGTGGCTCTACCCAGAGTAGCCTGTGAATCCTCTCCCCCCATCCAATCTGCTATCTCTTTCTCTCTCTCTTTCTCTCTCTCTCTCTTTCCTCTCTCTCTCTTGCTCCCTCTCCCCTAACCAAGTCAGGTGCCTCCAGTACTGTAGTGAGTAGCTGTGATAATGCGGTAAAGAATTTTGGAGAGCTGTGACTGTGTGTGTGTGCATGTGCATGAGTGAAAATCTGTGTGTTTCTAATTGTTAATGAGACTGTGTATCTATTGCTTACGGCAGCAATATCTTGTTTTGCAAGTCAGAGTTTCACTGAGATGGCATCTGATGTTAGACATTTAGTCTGTTTTTCCTGTATGGGGGTGCATTTGTTCCATTGCTGCATGTAATTTATGAAAACTTTCACAGTAGAAAAAAATGTCTTCATTTTAAAATATATTAAAACATAGCATATATGGATATAATAGCACTGCGTTGGCATATTTGAGAACCTCCTCTCAGGTATGACATATCTATTCCCATGTTACATCATCAAAAAGAATGCATTGAAATTCCGCGGTGATACCCTTCAACAAAGAGAGTATGAATTCTAGAATCAGCTGAATATTGATTTTTAAAATCAAAGTGTTCAGTGTAAAAATGGAATGAATGGACCTGTGCCTATATAAAAGAGGTTTTCTTAATGCTGTTTTAATTAAATCTTACAAAGCAAGTATAGATATTTGTTTTTGGCAGATATATAGGTAGGCACTTATCTAGGAAGGTGTGTAGTGTATTTTAAACTTGCCAGCTGGAATTCAGTAAATATTTAATTTCTTTAAATACATTTTTATAGCATCCTCCACAACAAAGGTCTAATAATGATTTAGAAACAAATACTGGAAAATTCTTAAGAAAAGAAGCACAGACAAGCCTAATAGCAGTTAATATTATCTCAATGTTTGAATGAAGAGCAAAGTGTGAAAAGACTGTCATTGTAGTTAGAGGAGAAAAAACTCAGGGGGGGGGGGCATGACCAACTGGGTACCCCCCCTCCCTCTTCCTGGGCATATTAATGTTATTCTGGTCAGAAATAGGTGCACTGGGACAAAAAATTAGTCAATGTCGGTCTCTGAGTGCGGAATGAGATTTTACTGGAACAAAATGTTTCTGCCAATTGTCTAGGAAGCGGCAACGTGTATTTGTTTTGTCCTGGCTGGAGTGTGGTCAGCCCACCATTTAGAGATGTAGAGGGGACTCACACTGGCCAATTAAGCAGGCATCCGGACAGGCCATGTGTGTGCCCCCCCCCCCACCAATGGATTTTGGCCATCTGCACTACCTGTGTGTCAGGAGGCTGTTTAATTAAGCCTGGGAGGCTGAAATGACAGGAGCGGCTTACCCTTTGCACCGGCGGCCCCCTCCGTCCCACTTCCACCTCACCCCTGCCCCTCCCTACACCACCCACCCCACTTTTTTTGGACAAGGGCTGTGTTTTGCATAATTAAAATGGAGAGCTGGATCTTGTAGAATCAGTTGGGTACTGCATTCAAATGCCCAGTGGGCGTGCACCCTATCCAGGATAGAAAATACAAACAATGCCACTGGCAGCCTCTCAGCACCACATCTGCTGTAGATAGGTCAGCGTCGTCTAAGTTATGGATTTTGTTGTTGTCCAGTTAGTGTTGTGACTTATGTGTTTACGTCTCAATGGAAACACACTGTATTTCATTCTAGCGCCTGTCACGCGGCAGATGAGGTCTAGCTAACGGTACGTAAAATTGGCAAAATCAATACAGCTCTGTCAGTTCATTCATTCACTCGTTCATTCATAGACCATGTCTGCTGTCAAAATATGATCAGACGCTAGAAAGATGCGAGAAAAAAGAACATCTCAGTGTTTGGCTGCTCCTCATCCTTTGACAACAGAAAAATCCTCAGATCCTTTAAAAGGCTGTGAGGTTAAATGTCTTGGAGTCCCAGAAAAAATGACAAAAGTCTCCGATTGTAAACAAGATCATGTGACCAGAACTGCTATTGACAGCTCTGCCTCTATGACTAAAGGTCATGTCATTTCTCCTCTTTCCTTTTGAATTAATCAGAAAACCACATTGGGAAAAGACAATGATATTACATAAAATCTTTGCAGACACTGTTTTGAAACTATTTCAAAGTACTATTTTGGAACCATCACAAAAAAACTATTGCTTAACTATTATTTGTTTATTGTTATTTTGTGTATTATGAAATACATTACAAGAATGATTATGTGTTGTATTAACACGAGACAAATACACTCGCATTCTGTCTATTCACATTGTTATCAGGGGGTTGCTATGACCACAGCCTAATCTGGACCCTAGATCTTTGGGTTTTTTGTGGTCCTCATCACTGAATGGAGAATGGTCCTCAGCCAAAAGAAGCATCAAGCAGCACAAAGACCTTGGCCATATGTACCTGAATCCAGTGGCAAGGTCTTCACTAGCTGTCAGGAAGACCAGGTGCTCGCACCTCTGCTCAGGGAGAGCTGCATGTCCTCTGACAGGAGGGTGAAAGGAAAATATCATTATGCCAGGAGCATGGACACATTGTTATGCACCAGCTGCTGAAGATATGCACTGTTATTTTTTAGGAGACCCCCTCAGCCCTCTTCTTTACAGCCTTGGCTAACAGTCCTTCATGGCAAACTTATACCTTAAGGGCAATTTATGGTTCGCCAGCTCACTGGAACTGCATGTCTTTAGACTGCAGGAAGAAACCGTACTGAGTGCCTAGAGGAAGCCCAGAAAAACAGGGAGAGCAGCCAACCCTACACACATGAACCAGGGGCTGGAGTCACACCCCCAACTACTGCTAGGTGTAGTTACCCATTGAGCCTGAAATTAAACTTAATTGAAGCTAATCTGATTTATTAAAAAATTCTCAATGGTACAATGGAGCAGTTGACCACATGCCTTTCCAATGACAGAGAATGTTGCTCCCATCTCTGACGATCAATATGCAATATTGAATTAATTCAATTGAGCCGATTTGTTTTAAAACTGACAGAACACTGCACAGCTGATCCTGAAAACAAACTTTATTCACATGACAAAAAAAAAAGACTAAGTGCATAGTTTCTAGACAAATTGGAATTTTCCATCCATGGTGTCACTCGGCCATCAGGGTGACTGGAACAAATGTGAGCCCGACCAGAAAACTTGCCTCGACAGTCCTCTTAAACTTTACATGGCATTTGTGAGAGTGTTGCTCCATTACAGAGTTTATTTCATCAGAAGGCAGAATGATGCAGAGTCATTCATTACTACCTGTCAATCATTACATTTCAATATCAGTATTTGCACATTTAATAGTGGTTAATTTTACTGCAGTGCTTCCCTATCTGGTCCTCAGGGACCCACAGACAGTCCATGTTTTTGCTCCCTCCCAGGTCCTGGTAGGGAGCAAAAATCTGTACAGTCTGGCAGGGAGCTCAGAGTAGTGCGCACATATTTATTTAACAAACCCTGTACTGCCTGACGACTGTTTAGTGGACAGCTGCTGTTCAACAATATAATCCTAATAATGGTTGTATATTGAAAGGACAATTATTACGTTGCTAATTTACCAGATGGACTTGCTCGCCATCTGAAATGTCAGAGAATTTACCCCTGTATTACAACAGGATGGCTATGGGCATTCCGACGATTCCTTTGGCTCTAACCTTTATTCTTCTTGACAGGTCTATGAATGCCAAAGAAAATTAGGGAAAAAAGTCATTATCGTTACCACAAAGGCACAATTGTAAAATAGGGAAATGTGCGTAATAAAATTAATGCTTTCTTTGTAGAGCTTCACGTCCATGGGTGAAGCCAAGGGAATCACTGTTTTGGGTTTAATCTTCTCTCATTTTCACCCAGGTTTCCATATTGGACTGGACTGTCTGTGTCACCTCCAGGCTCGCCATAGAGAGGAGACCAAATGATATTCTCTAATCCAATTTCACTCTGCGCGTCACATGATCCCTGTGGCACCCCCACAAGCTTGTTAACTCCTGCGTACTTTTCAGATGATTGTGCTACTGCAGAACTCCCAGACACAATCCAGTGGTGACTTAAGTGAGATTCCGACAGCGTTCTGAGCTGCAAAAGCCCGCCAGCTCTGGGGTGGATCATTTCACCAAACCAGTAATAAAAACGTATTACAATGCAGTATAGTTCTGTTGTTCACTTGCCAGTCAGGGATTTCCAGTATTACTCCACCTCTGAGTTGATAATTTTCTACTATCCTGCAAATCTAAGGGGAGATGAGAAGTGCCTTCCTGAACAACCTCAATACCCCAAACTCAGTATGACATGGTTATACATCGGTCAGATGGGAATTTATAGTGTGACTGGTTTGTTTCAGTGCAGAATTTGTTCAGCAACAGGTTTACTCTCAAAATGTTTTTATTATTATTATTATTATTATTATTATCATTATTTCAGTCTTTGAAGTTCATAGCACAGAGAAATGCAAAAGACCATCACAAAGGCTGTATCTTTCACCACTGCAATGTCTAAAATACAAACTGAAACAACCTATGATTGATCTATTTGTGTTAGCTAAAATAAGCTAAAAGAGCTAAAAACCTGCCTGTAGTGGTGATCTGTTTGTTGCGTTCATGCATGCTTTGGTGCGATTTTCTGTTCTGTGTAGGTTATTCTTAAAATAGACACCTTACTACCAGCACACAAAAGTAAATAGCAAAATAACATATAAATAGCTTGTCTAATAGACGCATTACTATCAGCACACAAAAGTAAATAGCACGATAATATAATGGTGACATATCAAATAGATGCATTATTATCAGTACAGAAAAACAAATAGCACTATTTAGGTAACATTTAGGTGACATCTAAGTGATTTTGAAATCTATAAAATATTATTGCACTCAGCAGGTCAGTGAGTAGGTTTATCACCTATCATCACCTTGTTCAGGCTATATACTCTTCCATAGAAATGCAATTTCGTTTTATGTGTGTGAGATGACAATAAAGTGACTTGACTTGACTGAAGGGCATGATGCCCTGCATCCGATCTCAGCTTCCTTGGCATATATGCCGCATCTTCCTGTTGCATTCCTATGGATCTCAGTGCCCTTTCCCCTTCCAGGCATATCTCTGTACATGAATGCACTCCAGGTCCAGGATTACCTCAGTGCTCAGTGGACAGAGAGCTACTCACTGCTGGGGGATAGGAATTGTAAAGAATTTATCATGGGCAGAATTTGACTGGACCTTGTTGTTAGAAAGGCGTACAATTGAAATTTAAATGTGCCTTGCTCAGGAATCATCAACCTATCCATATATCCATATATATTGGATCGAAAACTGGTTAACTGACAGGAAGCAGCGAATAGTTATTAGAGGCACAATGTCACAATGGGCCTGCGTTCATAGTGGGGTACCACAGGGTTCAATTTTAGGACCACTATTGTTCCTAATTTACATTAATGATATTGACACCAATACATTCAGTAAACTGGTTAAATTTTCAGACGACACCAAGGTGGGTGGTGTAACAGATACTGATCTAGCAGCAGAGAGGTTACAACAGGATCTGGATTTAATTAGCGACTGGGCTGATACCTGGCAGATGAAATTCAACACAGATAAATGTAATGCAATCCATGCAGGGAGCAGAAATATAAAGCACAGATATTTTATGGGTTCCACGGAAATAAAGGTAGCTGATTATGAGAAAGACCTCGGTGTGTATATTGATGCTTCCATGTCCCACTCTTGCCAGTGTGGGGAAGCAATAAAAAAGGACAATAGAATGTTGGGTTATATCTCTAGATGTGTGGAGTTTAAGTCAAGGGAGGTAATGTTACATTTATATAATTCCTTGGTAAGTCCCCACCTAGAATTTTGTGTGCAGGTTTGGTTACCATACCTCAAGAAGGACATTGCTGCCTTAGAAAAGGTGCATAGGAGGGCTACGAGAATGATTCCTGGTCTTAGAAGAATGTCTTAGGAGGAGACGCTAGCTGAGCTGAATCTGTTTAGTCTTGAGCAAAGGAGATTAAGGGGGGACATGATCCAGGTCTATAAGATTCTAACGGGTCTGGATGCTGTTCAGCCAAATGGCTATTTCAATATTAGTCTGAATACTAGAACTCGTGGCCATAAGTGGAAATTAGCGGGAGAACATTTTAAAACAAATTTGAGGAAGCACTTATTTATGCAGCATGTCGTTAGAGTATGGAATAGTCTTCCTGCTATTGTAGCGGAAGCTAAATCCCTGGATTCCTTTAAATCAGAGCTAGATAAGATTTTAACAACTCTGAGCTATTAGTTAAGTTCTCCCCAAACAAGCTTCATGGGCCGAATGGCTCCCTCTCGTTTGTAAATTTCTTATGTTCTTATGTTCCTATATATAGACAAACATGTCCGTGGCAAGACTCATCTGTGTCTGTAGAAAGATGTTGTGATTGAGAATAAAAAACACTACGTAGGCTACATTTTCAAATAGCATGTCTTTGATAAAAATTGCATTTTGATGGAAATGCCCATCAGAATGCTCCATGGTGTTGACCCCTGGTCCTGCTTACTAAAGAAACCTCTACAAAGCGATTTTGCTCCAGATTCAGCTTTCCATGGGTAGAGATGGGACAGATTATATGGGCGTGGAGAGCTACTCCACGGCATCATCTCTTACAAAGAAAGTAACTTGTACCAAACTCGACCATCCTCTTCTGTCTTCCCCTTTTGTGAAAGTCTTTTTACATTATAGCTGTTACCTGAGTTCCTGCAATGGCTTAATACACTGTTTCCCAATCCAGTCCTCGGGGACCTACATAGAGTCCACGTTTTTGCTCCCTCAAAAGTGTGGACTCTCTAGCAGGGAGCTGGGAGGATATGCACCTTCTGTGGGTCCCGGTAGACCAGGTTAGGGAACACTCACTTAATATAATGTATAGTATCTCAGCGCTATCCTCATCCAAACATTTTCATTTATTAATAATCCAGTGCAAGTTCACAGTGGGCCTGGAGCCCACCCTAGGAAGCTGAAGACCCAAAGCAAGGATTCACTCTTTGGATTGGCTGCCAGTCCACTATGAGACACTCACATGCTCACACACACTGTCACACACCTCAAGCGATATAGAGGTTCCGTTTCACCTCACTGCATGTTTATCAGTGGTGGCTAGTTCAGGTCCAGATAGTGAAAGTCCAGACCATGATTTTGTTTCAACCAATCAGTTGATTATTCTGTGACTGTGACTCCTTATTTTACTTGATACAAAATTATGGTCTGGACTGGAATTACACTGTCAGGAAAAAGAGGTTTGCCAAATCTACCCTAGCTGCAGGTAAATGTACTTTTTCGTCTATTTTAAGGTACAGAAATGGACTCTGAGGAAAATCCCCAAGGTATAAACAACATGGTGCCAAAATTTTCCTCATAGACCATTTCTGTATCATAAAATGTACATTTGTCCTTGGTGGTACAGCCCCAGTGACAAGCAAAGATACAAATTGTTATTCTTTTTTCTGACAGTGTACCTACCTCCGATGTTTACAGGCTATGGGGAGGAAACCAGAATACCTGGAGGAAAGCCACCTGAAGACCGGGAGAACATGATAACCCCCAGCCCTGGAAGTGTGAGTCCACAGTGCCATCTTTCATGCTAGCTTTAATTTTTCATACGTCTATTGCGGCTTGTTATCGATTGATGAAGCTCATACTTCAACTTTAGCTGAGAAATGGTAGGGCAGGAAATGGAAAGGTAATAAGGACAAATGAATGAACGAGTATGGAAACGAAAAATTACATTTGTCGCTAATGCTGTTATTACAGAGGGAAATTTTCTTACAAAAAGAGGTGTAATACTTTCAGCTTATGCACAATGAAAGGTCCTAACGATACTGAAACACACATATATCACAGACTGTGAAGAAGAAGATTTACATGTAGAATCCATAACCGGTGCAGTTTTCTAAGTTAATTTAAACTACAATGTAGAACAAACTACACTCCATGGTGGTTTGTAATGAGTAGCTACTGCACACTTATACAGTACCATCAACATCAGCATATAACGAGAAAAGCACTTGATGACATTTTAAAAGCGTTTTTAAAAACCCTCAGAATTAACAAAAAAAAAAAGTTTTCTAATTTTAACTACGACATAGATGATGCTGCTAAAAGATTCCTGATTATGCTCAATTTCACGTAACTGATTTTCTGTCAATTATAAATCCCTGCGTTAAAAATTATACCTCATTGGAATGTGGCACATATGAATTCTGAAAAAAGCACATATTTAATACCGGCTTTAATTATGTTTAATACACTTTAAGATCCCCTCAAACTGATTATTCCGGAAAGGCATAATGAATGTTGCAGCACTTTAGGTAACACAGAACACATGCTGATTATCTCTATATCTCCAGTGGGCATGCAGATACGCATATACCAATGTAAGCAGAGAGCAGCCAGTGCAGCCGGAGCCCTTCCTGCTTTCATTATGGTGCAGCTGAACTGCGAAGAAACAGGCAATGAGGAGGTTTTCATTTTCACACCAAACATCGAACCTGAAACTGAGGTCACAGGTCAGAATTAATGGCTTAAAATAACGGATGAAATCTAAATGCCTCATTCCACTTTTTTGCTTATTCGTAGTTCTTGTAGTTTTGTGTAGTTGGTAATAACTGTTCTATGAAGAGGGTTTTTTGGTTGTTTTTTCTGGTTATGAGAATGACTTAGAGAATGGTAATTAAAGCAGTGCATTTGGATACCGAGGTACAGTGACAAATGCTGAGCTGACCGAGCATCGTTTTTATGTGTAAACACCAATCAGCCATAACGCTAAAACCTCTTGCCTGGTATTATGTAGGTCCCCCTTGTGCCACTAAAACAGCTCTGACCCATTGAGGCATGGACTCCACAAGACCTCTGAAGGTGTCCTGTGGTATCTGGCACCAAGATGGTAGCAGCAGATCCTTTATATCGCCTGAGTTGCTGGGTGGGGCCTCCATGGATTGAACTTCCCATAGATGCTCGATCAGATTGGGATCTAGGTAATTTGGAGGCCAAGTCAACTTTTTTCATGCTCCTCTTCTGCATATCTCCTCCACTCCTGAACACTTTTTGCAGTGTGACAGGGCGACAAAGCTCACTGCCACTGGGGAATCCCATTGCCACCACGGGGTGTGCTTAGCATGTTTAGGTGGGTGGTCAACATCCGCGTGAATGTCTCGCAGCAGGATATTGCCCAGACTCTATCTCTGCTATCTTGCCTTCTTCCTACAGTGAGTCTGGAGTATGCTCTGAGTCAGTTGGCTAGCCATCACAATGTGCCCCTTACCATAGGTCGAGATTCTTACGCTTGACCATTTGCCCCGCTTCCAACACATCGACTTCAACAACTGCCATTGTAGCGAGATAATTGAAGTTTTTCCTCAATTGCTTTGGTACATTTCATGAAACATACTTAACAATTTCATGATTGTAACAGCATTTTTTCAAAAAACGTATGCATATAGCACAACACTATGGTTTAGCTACAAAGGCCTGTGACGTACCCAAAACAATTAACTAATGTCTCATAAGCAAATAATTCCACCATTGAATTAGTCAGTGACACCAAAATGAAAAGTACAATCAGCATCATTGTAACCATGAGAATCAAAATGCTTAGATGCATTGTCAGTATGTCAGTGTATGTTCCTGAGCTCCAAGAATCTGAATGTTAGTTGGTTACAACTTTCTCATTGTCACTGTCTTTAGCAAATTTATACTTCACCATTCAAGACACCAATTTCAACAATGCAAAACCATGCATTACAGTTACAAATGTTCACTGGCAAGAGAAAGCACTCACATGTCCATATAACTTCTTCAGATCTCAAGACACAGTACAATAGTAAACAAAGCACTGTATAACACAAAAACAGCAAAACAGAAATACAAGACAACAAAATGAAAACAAAAACAGTACGATACTGTATCACTGTAGTTTACAGAATTTTTAAATCATTTTGAAAGTTTGACTAACTGTTTTGCATGTAGTGGCTAACACGGTGATGACATAGATATAGAGTTTTGGGTGTAAAATTATTCCAATGGGAAACTACATAATCTATTTTGAGCAATAAGACTAAAGCAAATGAAAATTATGCCAAATGATGACAATTGTACAAAACCATTTGCATATATGTACTAAAACATGTGGAAATTTGTGTGAAGAAATAAGAAATGATGTTCTACTGTGCAGAAGTGACATTATGGTGCGTGTCTACACTTGTTTTGTGAATCTTTTGTCATTTGAGAAATGTGCCAGAGTAATGGAGAAAAAAACATAATTTTATGGTTGATCAGCAGTGGTTAAAGGAGGCCAGAATGATCCACAATGTTTTTCAGGCTGTTTTTTTAAATAAATAAATGAATGTGATTGGCAGTTTCATTCATAATAATGTCAGGTAAGTTTATTCTTTGCGTTTCTTTGGCCTGGTGTTCCTTTCAATTGATGCCATCGAGATAAAAAATCAGAAAACATCACCAGATGGCCTACCCCCACACTCAATACACCTCCTGTTCTCATCCCCTGCCTTATCACAGAATTAGCTAGCTACAGAAGGCGAACAAGCATAAAATGGGTTGCTTTTACTTACAATGGTAGGTAATTTCAAATGCAGTGTTTCCACAGAGCTCAATAAATATAATGAAACACATACGTTGTTTTGTCTGCAACTTGGTTATATATCTTGCAATTTGCCTATACCACACCTGACACTTTGGCAAATACTTAGCTAGCTTAGCTAGCGAGATGTTAGGCCAAGCTGAGAAGCAAAGCTAGCATAGGCGTGAGGGCTGTGACCGCTGGCCATGATTACAGGGCTGCCACCTCTCACGCATCTGCCATGACACTCACACTTTCAAATCAATATTATTCTATTATAAGCCTGAAATTAGCTACATCAAAAGCTCTGGAATTGATTATAAAATCAACAGACTATTTACAAGGTACTAAAACTGTTACATGCATGTAAATGAGTATGCAGACTTGTCTCAAATTGAAAATCTCACGCCAGCTAGCTGACCAAAGTTGATAACCCTGTGACTATCAGGAATTCCCCTACAAGGGCCCTCCTTGCCCAGGTCTATCTGTGTTTGCTGTCAGTGCAGATGGGGAGTGATCTTAGCTCTACCACTGCTCACAATGCTCGAATCAGGCTATGTCCACACTGCTAAATTTTAAGACGCAGACATCGGTTTTGCGTTTCGTCCACACTACCCCGGAGTTATCAGCCCAATAAAACAGAGACTATTGTAAACACTCTCACAGCCATATACAGGGCTCTCATCAAAAGTTTGGAGTGAGGTTATACAGTATCTAATAGGGGTAAAGTGTGTCTCATGCTCAACTGCTTGTCGCATTCATCGGATCTTGCCCTTCCACTTCCATCTAGTCTGCACCCATGTAATAATGTGCCTGGATCACATGTAAGTTATTTTGAAATTTATTCAGAAACAACAGATGCTATTTTATGATTGGTTGATACGTGGTTATTAACTCTGTATAACTCGAGGACAGCAATGAACTCAGTAGAAAACTCTGCTCCGTATGCCAGCGCCTTGTCTGTTAGTTCTATATAACGGGACATCTTGGTGGCCATTATCCCTCACTTCTCAGCGTGAGAAACACAAGGTGTGGCTTGTAAGCGTGTGAACTGGTTGAAATGTCTCTCACGGTCAGTGCATGACATTTCAGAGTCCTGCATATACTTCTGAAAACTGTTTTAGAGTTACAGTGCGGATGTGTAAAAATGGAGACTTTTGAACAAGTGGACTCTAAAAGTGCGACAATTGATCCCTATTCATCGCGTGGTCCATCCCTGATTTTAGCCCACTAGTCAGACTGTCTCGTCGGATCGGTCGTCTGTTCACCCTACACAGAAGTAAACAGAATTCCACCAAGGTGGATATCTAGGAGCTTCTTTCAGTGGTGCTGACTTGTATGCAGGTAAATAGCATGTTACACAGTGTGACTGCTGCATTGTTGTGCAAAACAAAACTAATTTACTTTATTGATGCATACAGTACATGCCCAATGTAGACTACTAGCATGTAAATGTTCTGCAGGTCAAAATATACTGGGCAGAAAGAGACTCAGGGTATTAGAGAAATCTGTGGTAAACCCAGCAGAATTCCATTCTTATTCAATATTTCCATCTATACAACTCCAGTTTATTTAAAATTAGTTTGAGTCAGCCTGACTTTAACAAGTAATACATTTTCATGCCGTCACGTGATAGATAACTTTGGCTGTTTTACTGTTCCTCTTCCAGTAGAGTATAAAGTGCATTTTACTGTCTCCATTTTTTTCTATTCATTTAACCCACACTTTCCCTGAGGCCATGTCTGCTTCAGCTCACCATAGTTAGCCAGATCATATATGTTTTCACTTGTTTCAGTGTGTATGGAAATACTTTCGTGAATGACGTGAAAATGCCTGTGTGGATGGAGATCATTTTCGTTTGGCTGTTATTCAGAAGTGAGTCATTTCCCTGCTGCATCTTAGGGTTCCCCCACCTATCAAATCCCACTTTAACCCCTTCTGATTGGTGTATATTACAGTCAAGCCAAGATATGTGTGACGGTCCGGGGTGCGTGCAGGGCAAACAGAGGTAAGTCCAGGCAGGAGTGCAGAACGGGGCAGCATGTGGCTCAGTGGGCTAAGCCTGTGTGCCTGTAAACATGAGGTCACAGGTTCAGCCTCAGCACGTCTGCGGGTCCTTGAGCAAGGCCCTTAACCCCCAGCTCCCTGGGCGCCGCTACAGGTGGCTGCC
>JABFEA020000110.1:5370705-5383283 GCA_019775915.2 Cyphomyrus plagiostoma | reverse complement strand
CTCCTGTGTGAATATACCACCATGTACCTGCTTAGGTTAGGCTGTACTCTCAGTCCAGTGTCCCTCAGTGTTAGTCCGTGGTTTATTACATGGTCGTCCACAAGTGTTGCATGAATTTCTTTAGACAGAATTGGTTGTCTTCTTCTTCGACCACGTCCTACTCCAGGTCTTCATCTCCCTCTACCTCTTCCTCTACCTCTTCCTCCACCTTGTTCTCTCTGGATTCCTCCTTTCATCCACACTCTACCTCTTCTTCTGACACCGTCCATTTTTGTTGAAAATGGGTGACCTGTTGCCATTTTACAGTGCTTTTAAGCCTGCTTGGTGTGTCTATAATTATGCACCTGTGTGTGTGCAGACCCGGTGGCTGTGTTTAACCAACTGATTCATGGGTGTGTTCATTTGAAAGCCTTTGCTTTGATATCGCAAAGAAGTAACATCATGATCGATTTCAGTGTCAAAGGTATATAAGTGTGTTTAGTGTTTTGCAAATCACTGTGTGTAGTGTTTTGCAAAAAGTGTGAAGTGGTTAAAGTGGTTATAATTGTGCTGATCTGAGCTTGTGTTTTGCTTCTTGACTGTTAGGTATTGCTAATTGTGGAAAAGTTTTAATTTTAGTGTGTAAGCAATCACAAAAAACTGTAACACATCACAGAGAGAGAGAAAAAAAAATCTTCTATTTTCTAAAAAATAGAAAAAAAGTTTTGTCGTCTCTCTGGGTCTGGCCACAGAATTTCATCAACATCACATGCAATGTTTTCTAGTCCAAGGCACTGGGGAGAATATCTCCTGGAGTGCCTTATCCAGGCCTGACACGATGCCTGGTCAATATCCTCGCATGCCTCCTCCATTGCCTGTAAAAGAACCATGCATTGATGGGGATTGACGGTCAAAGACCTTCCAGCGCCAGGCAGAGAAGAACTCTTCAATCGGATTCAGGAGAGTAAGGCGGGAGGTTGAGTAAAGTGAAGAGTGGGTGGTCTGTAAACCAATTGCGGACCAAAGTAGCCCTATGGAAACTAACATTGTCCCATATGATGACGTACCTGGTCTGTTCTGGTCTCTGTACATTAGTGAGCATATAATGTAGGCTGTCCAGGAATGTAATAATGTGTGCAGTGTTACATGGGCCCAGGGTTGCACGATGGTGAACAGCACCATTGTGACTTATAGCTGTATACATAGTTATGTCACGACCACGTTGTCCTGGGACATTGGTTCTGGCACGGTGTCCAATAATGTTCCTGCCACGTCTCCTCATTTTAGTGAGGTTAAAACCTGCCTCCTCCACAAAAATCAGCTCATGACCCATAGCATCTGCCTGTAGCTCCATCACTCTCTGAGAAGGACAAAGCTAATGCAGCTCAGCAGGCCCATACACAGCACTACAGGATGCACTTCCAGATTCAATACCGATGATACTATAGCTTACCTGCACATATTCATATCGCAGTTGTTTTATGCATTCACTGTTTCTTTCAAAAGGGACTCTGTATATTTGTTTCATTCTGATTCTGTTGCATGCCAGTACACGAGATAATACAGAGATGCTCACATTGCTTATGTTTTGAAAGGTGGTGTCATCCTCTATTATGTGCTGCCGTATTTCTCGTAACCTAATGGAATTACTTGTGATCACCATATTGACTATATGGGTCTCTTGTTCTTCAGTGAACATTCTTCCTCTGCCCCCATTGCTGATTGCAAAGTGAACTAATTATCTAAAAGAGTTTTCACATATGACAGTTGGCAAAACAGTGTTAACAATAGCCATACATGTGCATCGTTTTACTAAGAGTATGCTAATCATTTGGAAATTGTTTGTAAAGCAGTGAGTTGTGTTTGCAGTTCTGCAAAAAGAGTGCTGTGCAGTGAATTGTATTTACACATTTGCAAATTGTGTGTTACAAAAATGCAAACTGAGTGCAAAGCAATGTTTGTGCTTTTAATTTTGCAAACTCAGTGAGTGATTTTACTATAACTAAACAGTTTTAGAAATTTTACCATAAGAATCATTGTTAGTGTTTAAGCATTCAGAAAAAACTGTAAGCAAGCAAAGTATTAAAAATAAAAAAAAAATCAAGATTATTGTAAGGATCAAGAGCATACAGCACATGCAGAAATTACGTTTATATTGGAAACCATTAAAAAAAAGCCTTCATATTTCCAAAGCGATATGCCATTAAATGTTTTCCTGTAAGGCATAATAATCAATAAAATGGAATGTAATTCATTCAATGGGCTCCACTCCCTGAGGAGCAAGAACACGCAAATACATGTTCAAATAAATTAACCAGTACACCTTTAATTCCCTTTTAAAATGTTCCTGGTCCTTTATTAACCCTCGACAAACTGTTCAATCTAAAGCCCTTCTGCCTCTTTGGCACAGTCCACATGCAGACCACATGCAGTCCACATTTTTGCTCCCTCTAGGGAGTCTGGGGGTCCCTGAGGACCTGCAGGAGGATGACAATTGGGCTGCCTGTTGTTGGTAAGATGTCCAGTGAGTGGGAGCCCTCTGCTGTGCTGTCCAGGGCTTGTCTGTGCTGCCTGGAACTGAGATTAATGGTCAGAAGATTTGGTTTGGGAAATGTGTCACGTGGAAATGGTTTTATAACCTCAATGCCATATTTTAACTCATAACACTTAGTCTAAATATAAGTTAAAGTCCAAAATCCATCATTATTTATCTTAATATCTGTGCTTCTTAATTCGCTTCAAAGATTTGTATTGTCTCTTTTCATAAATATTACAATTAACACAACAAATGTGAAACAAGCTTTTTTTTAGTGACTCTAACCATGATAACCAGTTGGATTATGGATTATTGAAGATGGATGGATCACTTTTACTCCATTTCATCCAAAGAAGGTCACATTATAAGTTGTTTCCAGCTGCACAGCCTCTTTTAAAAGAAATAATTCGTTCAGTGGGGCGTTGAAGGACCTAGATGATCAGAATGACTTAGCTACATGTTTAAGCGCCATTCAAATTACCACTTAAATCAGGGGAAAACCCATATTAGAATATCTTAAATGGAGAACAATGCTGCCACCCTGTTTAACACAACTTGTCTGATTTTATGATAAAACTATATAGAGTACTGTACATTTAAGTCAGAAATATTTCGCATTTTTTTTATCAAGCTAGTTTTTGACGCCACCTAGTGGCACAGAATATGTGCCGTCTATGTTCATAAATACTGTCGCGTATGGCTGTGGGATATGCTTACGTTACGAGAAATAACACAATTCTGAATTTACGGTTCGGACTGAAACACATTGCGACACAATAGGTTCGCACATGGCTGCAAATTTACATTTATTAGTATGAGTAGTGCAAACAAACAAAAATTGGTCAACCCTTACAGAAAAAAAATCCTGAAATTGTCTCAGGGCAAGAAACGTACAACCGTGATGCGTGATATAGAAATTTTTATTATATATTTCCCATGTACCCATGGATCCGAGGGCAAACAACACAGATGCTACATAGTAAGTGAATGCTATACTCACGGCATTTAGGTGGCAACGACATGCTAGCAACCAATTGCTTCGAAATAAAAATCTATGTATTCTGCTTTTCCAGAATCGCCAGTAACAGCCTTAATTCAGAATGTCACGAACATATAACATATAACAGTGTCAAATATTTTTTTTGTTTGTAAAGGCTTTAGTTTTAAAAAAGTAACAATTATTAAATCAAAAGATAAATGGTTATTGACATTAAGTGCCGGAGCTGGTGCAAATATAAACAATCTGATTTTATATTAAGGCTTGCTTGAGCTATTTAAGGTGTTATTCTGAAGCTGGGTTTAAGTTTGTGCTGGTCATCACTCACACTCGTCCTTTTTTACACTTGTTTGCACTAAACAAGCTCCTTTCTGCAGCTCCTTTCTGGTGGGTGGCATCCAGGTTGCACTTAATGTGCTAAATGGTTACTGGGGAAAAAACTTCTTGTGATTGAGAAATCAATGCAACTGATTTTAATCGTGAATTTTTAGGCGTGATAGTACAACAATGAATAGGCCTACATTTACAAGCATGTTCAATGTTCAAAACCAGTGAACCACGTGGACATAAATGACAAGTAGATGTTAAAAAAAGATAAAAGAGCTCATTCGAGGCATCAGAATGGTCTTCTTTGGAAAATGGCCAACAAAAATGAACTTGAAATCAGCTTTAAATACCAAGTTAAAATGATTCCATTTCTAGACTGTGACATGTTTTGACAGGTTTGGGTTTCATATGACACAATACTCAGCTCCACCTAAGCCTGTCTGAATCTTATTTTTGACCTCAGGTTAAGAAGCCCATACATCGCAGCCCTTAAGAGGTAAGAGGGCCACAAAGCTGAAGGCAGTTCATTTCTACACAGCGTATGCAAAAATTAAGGTTCAGGGTACAGCAGAAAGGAGGACCTTACTCAACGAATGACGTGTAGGTCTGTGAAAAACCACACATCTACACATAGTAAGTCAAAATTTTCCCTCAGAAGCAAACCCAATCTAGGGGACAAGGCACAAAATAGACTGCATCTCACTGGCCACACGAGAGAGGGCATAACGGGATATGCATCATGAAATAAGCAGCACATTTAGAAAATAAAATATAATGCACACATAATATTTATCTTTTATGTGATAACATTTAAACATTTTCAGCCGCTCAAAGAGATTTGATTTTTCAAAATGAGACACAAGATCCTAATAACGTTTAAATACCTTCATGGACCTCTGCTTTTTATGGCATTATTTAAATCCGCCTTAAGATGTGTAGTCAACATGGTGAATAAAATTCTCTAGTGGCTATGAACAAAGGTTAAATAAAATAGAAAAAGCCTTTTGTTCTTGCAGCAAATGTATCCTTTGAATCATAATGTGCATATATTGAATTGCTTTATATACTGGATGCAGCTTGTTCTAAATACAAAATTCTGTGTTAAAATAACTACATACTCTGCTTACCATCCAATCACAGTACTCAACAATGGACTGAAAACATGAATATTTTTAATAAAGTCTAAATGAGCTTGTGTCAGCAAAAAATAATTAAAAAAAAAAAGGTTTTGGGTGATTTGATAATGTTTGCATGTATTCAAGAATCTGTGAAATACAGAGAAATTAATGGTGGCAATGAAGTTATCTAAGTAATATCCCTTCTACAATTTGATGGCGTGTAGGTCTGTTTTGTGGGTGCTTGAGCAAAATACATACAGATATACTACGGCATGCTGTAAATAGTATAGAATATATCTAAAATATATCTAATTTGCTTTTAAAACAAACCTGAAATAATTAAATCAGATTTAAAAAGTTCTATGTGATGCTCCTTGGTTTCATATTACTATTGGCTTATAAATATTATATTTATAAAAAAAAAACTGTAAAATATAGATATTTTTCCTTATGGAGAATTCTTACTAAATTGAACTCTTAACTCAGTTTAACTTAAACTGTCATGTGCCGTGCTGAATAAAGCTTTTCATTCATGAAAAAAAACAAAACTTCTAAAATTCCACCATCCTCCATTGATTCTAAGTCCTCAGTTCAGTACAATGTGTGGGTCAAGTGAAAACCATGTGATCTTTCAATTATTTTCAATTACAGTGGTGCCTATATACAGTATGTGTTAGATTATATAGTTAAGCATCTTGTAAATTATTATCCTCAGTGTTCCTTATATAAAAATGGCTTCAGAAGGTCTTGAATTATGTCATCTGCAATACTTGCTAAGTAGTAGGCTTTTTTCCTAAGGATTTCACTGCTTGACCACGTGAATGCAGTTTGGTCACACGTGTAGCCCCGGTTCCGTAATGGGAAGTGCATTTCCAATAATAACATGCTTTAACTCATGCAGCCCAGTCCATGTTCAACTTAATAATCAGGTCCTAACAGCTTTCATAGCATTATGACATGACAGAGCTCTATTGCCAGACAGCTTAACCATACCACCGATCTGTACAATACTGAAGAATTCTGGGAAACTGTATAGATGGTTGATGTGTGTAATCAAAGATTTTCTCTGGGTAATTTTACTGGTATTATGTGATGTGCATATATGTGGATGTCCTACCCCTTTCAGTACAGATATTTTTTTTGTCCCAAGATTGACATTCAAGAGTCGCAAGAGCCAACAACACAGTCTGACACAGGAAAATACAGATTCATTTCTATGTTCCTGATCAAAATGATAAACAGTGGCAAGATGTCCCATGAAGGTAAAACAAAAGTCTGAGTTGAGTAAACGACTGCCATCCAGACGAAGGACCTGTGACATGCCCAGACTTTAACAGTAGTAAATGTGGCCTTGCTTCCTCGCCAGCCGCTCCCAGAAGCTGTCAAACACAAGGACGCGTGTCCCCACATTCTCCAGGTGAACGAGCACCTCCTGGCGTGGTCCACCCAGCATGCTTCAGAGCTGGTTCACCGCCATTGGCCTACTTTGTGCCAGACCACCCCCTATCTAAGTAACCCCCCTCCCCAGGCCCCAAGTGCGGCGAGTGGACACACGGCGTGCAGAGGTCGGAGTCGGTGTCCGATTCGCCCTCTGCGATGTAGGGCCGCACTTTGGTACACATGCTGCCAAAATAGCTGCTGCTGATGAAGTCCAGGTTCTCCCGGGACTGGGAGATGCTGAAACCACTGAAAGACCTCTCCAGTTCCTCGTGGTCCACGGAGGGAATGGAGATGGACGTGTCGCTCTTCTTCAGCCTGATGCCCTGATGCGGCCTCCTGTCCTCCAGCACGTACCGGCTGACCCCACTGTGGTTGCCGGAGGAGCGGTCATGGACGGGAGGCGGGGGAATGCGCACCAGGGAAGGATCCCCAGTGGGGGAGGCAACCAGGCTGAGCCGATAGCACTCGCTGATCGGGTGCTGCTGCCAGGAGGTGGACGGGGGACAGTGGCTCTGGGGGGCCACAGATGTAGGAGGGGGGTCAAAATTCTTCTGCCCGGTGGTGCTTATCGAGTGGATGATCTTGTTGATGGAGCTGCTTTTCTCCATATGCTCCCTGCTATCTACAGGGCTGTGGTACGGAGGAGCCGGATCAGGCTCCTTAGATCCAAAATAAGCGTCCGTCTCCGACTGGGGGATACCCAATCTCTGGATGTAAATGTTTACCAAGAAGTCCAGCTTCCTCTCCATGGACACCACCTAATGGAAACAAAGAGCTTTTGGTCCCCAAATCTGAATTTAAAAAGCAAAGTACCTTAAAGTACCTTAAAGTCCCTTAAAGTACCTTAAAGTATCTCCTTACCTGCTTCTCTACCTTCCCCAGACGTCCCATCATGCTTGGGTCCTCTGGCACCTCACCCTCTGTGGCCCCTTTTGGTCGATCCTTATCTGTCATTTGACCACCTCTGCCAACTATTTGGTCAACTCTACCAACCAGAAGAAAACAACAGCTGGACTGACGTCCAAGGCTTCACCTAGGAACACATGCCCCCAAATACAGACACAACTTTGAATAGAAACCTCTCTGTTGAAAGTCAAAAATCTTGCAATTCCACCTTTAAAAAAGGATACAAAGTATATGGATACATACACCTGACATCTGAAAATAGGAAAGACTGAAAAAAAAAATTTATAAAAGAATTCGAAAAGAGGAAAACTGTGGGGTTATAATAAATAAGATTAGAAAGATTATTCTCCATTTGTAAGACTGGCGATATATAAGTGATATATAAAGTGCATTTTCTTTTCAAAAGACTGCAGTTATAACCAATAACTTTTATATATGTCACCTAGGCTACAGTATATTACTGAAAAATACTTTGACATTTGTTCTGTTTGATGTGCCATGTAATCTCCTTCTACGATTAGTCATGGCCAAATGCCACCCCCCCCCCAAAAAAAAGAAAAAAAAGAAATAAATGAAAAATCAAGGAGAGACGTTGGGCACACATTTTAGAGGCACATTTACCCTTTGGTGCACTACTGGGCGCAAAGAAATGAGGCGGTGGAGACACTCCCTGCAGCTACTGCTTGGTTATATGAAGCTATATCACGAGGAGCTGAGTGCAGGCGTGCAGGGGGGAGTGTGGGACCAGGTCCTCTTGAAGACAGTTGTCATTGGTCAAGCTTGTGAGCACTGAGCGTGAAAGCATGGTGAAGCGCGTGCAACATGAAGACACTGAAGACACAGATGGAAATGGGCGGACACTCTGCAGCCAACCAGACCAAGGCCCGGGAACAAGAAAGCCTTTTACCAACCAGTGGCTCATCGCAGAGCAACGTCCTGGTGAACTACATGAGTAACATAGTGGTCCACGACTGCCAGGCAGCAGCCGACACTCCGGACCGCGGGCAGACACCCCACTCGTGCCTGCATGAAACAGCCGGGACATTCTGCGTGATCAGACATGTGGTGCAAATGGAAGGGGGTCGGGAGGTGCGATGTGTCATTGTGACACGTGCGATTCCCATCATGCGTTACCATGCCAACATGCAGCACACTCCGGAAAGATTCCATCTGACACATTCAGTCAAGCTGACGTCTCATCTTTGACGGAGGAGTTTTCGGTGCACCGATCACAAGCATACAAGCTTAACCCTTTTTTTTTTTTGCTGGGCTACATGTCTGGACATCTTTAGTCCTTCATGTAGGCATCTGAAACCCTGAGACACCACTGGGTTTTCATCGACTGAAGGATGTCCATGTACACTGAATGGAAACGCGACCTCCAGCTCTACCTTTACACATCATACCTCTTTTTTGATATTCCCGTGCAGAAAAAATGTCACAGGTCATCTGCAAAAACGGCATGATTCACTTTGAAATACTTTTCAATTATTGTATAACTAATTCTAATAAATAGCATTTAAAAATATGCTAATTGTAACTAATAGGTACTGACTGATGTTTGAGTTAAATTTTTATCATTAAATACTAAAGAACTTCGCTCCTGACCCCTAAGATGGCTTCTCCTGCTCTAGGTTCTGGTACTGATGGGTTCTGGTACCGATGCACTGCCATGTAGCCCCAATCAAAAAAGGTTGGTATCACTTCTGACCAACAGAAAGAATGAAACTATCTGACAAGAGAGATGCAGTCTGGTGAGGCCTAACCTATGAGGGGATAGGGTTGAATCTTTAGGTCCCTTGGTTGCATACTTCTTATGGCTGGGAGTTGAGGGTGCAGGGGGACCCACAATGATATCTATCCTGGCAAGGTAAATAGAGAAGACACCAGCACAATGCCCCATGAAGGCAAACATGACAGCTGAATAGACGCACAAAGATATGAACGAAACAAAAATGGAAATAGGTGAAAATATATTCCATAGACACATCGTACAATGTAAATGGAAAGATCACTGGCCTTTCTCATTGCATTGTAATTTCAGTATTATGCTTTTAAAGCACATACATTTTATGTGGGGTATAGTTCTTCTCTCCCCCCCCCCCCACTCCCCCCACACCCACATATACCCCTGTTATGAATGCCTACTAAGTTTTTATGGTTCACATCGGTGACTCAGTTGGAATATATTATGATTATATGTGTATATACTTCTGAACTCAAAACATATATTTAATATTTAATGGGTGGAAAGGCGGCCCCCTTGGATAAAAGAGGAGGAGCCAAAATAAATGCGGAATGATGACTCCCATTTTGGACAGGCTTGGTTCCCCACTAAGGGACACTTTCAGATGGTCACTGCAACTTCTAAAACAATGGTTAACCAGCTGTCAGAAGACATGGGTGCCTGATCAGGAGAAAATGAATGCACACTGATCTGTCCCATCATGCTTGCCGTAGACAGTCAATGAAAGGTGTCAATAGATACGTGAGCCCCCTCTGTTCAGACTGTCTTCTAAGCTGAACTGTTCCAGAGATGTTGCACTGTAGGGTGGCTGCAGCAAGGAGAGGTGAGGAGACCATGTAGGTGTCTGAAACCCTGAGACACCGCTGGGTTTTCATCAACTGAAGGACTCTCAACCCCAAGGAGACAGTGGATTATTGCGTCTGCCTTGTCGCCTTTCTAACAACACACTTTAGGTGGAGAAGAGAGTGGTCAGGGTTAGGGATCTAGGGAACTGGTTTAACAGTTTCACATCTTGCCTGGACTGGAGGCTTTTAATCCGCGACAACATGTCCAGGTGGCCTGCCGAGTATTGCTCTATGACGTCCATAACGTCATAAGGCCTCAGACTCTCCTTGAACTTCCTCTTGGAGACCATGAATCTCATAATGCTGAGAAGGAGAAGTTAAACACATGAGCGCCTTTTACACAATAAAACAAGTGAAAGACGTGGAGTTCATCTTTCGCTCTCAAATCCCACATTTTACACCTTGTACTCCAGTTTCATAATACTGGTTCGTCCATTTTCAGAGTAGACCTTTGATGGCCTTTACACATATAATTAACTGTCTCTAGCGTATTCTTCTTCATACTTCACAAAACGAGACAATCAGTCAACAGAACTGGGAAGTACTACATGATTTACCTGCTAATCACAGTTTAGTGCTGCTAATTCAAATGACTTCAAAGGGCTGTATTTTCCAACATGTCAAGTTTCTGCTTTCATCCTGAGAATTGCTCTCTTATCTATCAAATGGATTTTTTGAATGCCTGTATTTGTACTATTTATTTAAGCAAGCACAGGGTTTTGAGCTGAGTGATTTAAATAAGAGCTGAAAGAAGAACCGCCAACGAGGACTAAGACTGGTCTTGATGATGCCAACAACAGTGCATACAGGCTTACCACACAGCCCTTATGGTGACTTTCAACCCTGGCGTTAGCTCCTGGGTGACAAATTCACAGTGGCAGCTTTTATTGTCATCCATGATGTCCTCTCCAGGAAGGCTGGCCTCTACAAAACAAAACAGACACATCAGAAGCCCACAAACCCAGTGGCACTGGGGACACTCACCTGCAACCTCTTAACCTCTGCATATTCAGTCTTTGTCTTTGCATGAAACCAAGCAAGGTCAAGACAAGGGCATTTACTTGCAGTCCCCAGCAACTGGGCAAGCGATTAGTCAAATGGGGTTTGCGAGCAGGATGCAGGGGTTGCTTAACGACGGCAAATGTTGCGTTCAGTGGCTGCTGATGTCAGTAAGTCCCAGTGCAGGACATGGTGCTGGGGGGGGGGGGGATGATGCCAGAGATGCCATTTCAGAGGTTAAGGGGTCACCTGTTCACTGTGGCCCAAAGCTGCAGAGGTATTCCATGACACAGCCATGGTGCTCTGTGATCAGCTTGGTGGACCATCACCAATCCAAGCCAGGAGAGGCGTGGCCAGCACCAAGAGCATATCTGTCGTGTGGTGCTTTATATACGCAATCTGCATTTGGAGTCCCTGAGCACAAGTGCAGAGGAAACAAGCACAGTGGGAATGGAACTTCTGACAAAAGGGGTGAGTCATTATCTACTGCAGATTACCCATATAAAAGCAGCAAGGCCACTGCAGGGAGAAACATGGGTAAGTTAGCAAGCTGACAGTGCAATCGGAAAACAAAGGAATACTCCCAACAGGCAGCCACTGCCAGAGAGAAGGCCTCTGATGAGATCTCTGCTGTGGTCCCTGTACTGCAAATGCTTCTTCACAGCAGAGCTACAGGGAGCCATTTGGTCCATGTAGAACATGCCAGTTCAATTGGTCAAACCAGCCTAAAAAAACACTGTAGGATTTTTATGATTTACTTATAGTTTATTGTAATCGTAGAACAATGGCTCCTTCATTTACCTTCAGTATGGGAGATTTAGGACATCAGAGACAAAAGGCTGAGATGTCAGTGCAGGATAAGAGGGCATAATAGAATATTTAGGATACAAGTGTTTCTCTTAGTGATTTTTTTCACAGAATGAATAACAAATCTGACAGAACTTTGGAAATGCTTTTACATCTCAGGATATTATTAAACACAACCGAACACACTATAAACAACAATCAGAAGAGCACAGACAGTAGGTGTTGGTGAAGTTACATTTTCATTCGTAAATTCCAATCATCTTATGCTCTCCTTGATTCTAAGAGCTGCTTTTGAGCTGGCATGCCTTATGTTGACCAAATGCATGGTTGTGTTGTCATGCACAGAAACTATATATATTGATTTAAAATGAACAACACTGCTGTGTATAAAAGTTCTAAGATGGCAGGTATTAAGTTCAGTCAATCTAAGAAACAGTGTTTTTAGTGGCACATAGCTGCTTTTATTTCCAACCATGCAATGATCACATGATTGGAACATAAGTCTGAGTCAATGAAAATTCTTAAAAATATTCTTAGAATTATTACAGTAATTGTAACTGTTACTAAAAAAGAATTTCAACATGGGCCATACATAATAAATCATAAAAAGAGTCTAAGATCTTGATCATTTTCATAATATTTATAGATACCAACTTTTATTCATCTAAACTACATAGAGAGCATTAAAATAATGTCAGAACAGATAAGGAAAAGAATAATAATAATAATTTATTTTAGAGGCTACATGATGAATTTTCCAATTTTCCTGTCCCTCAAGTTAACATTTTTTATGAGATATTTGCACTGCAAAAACTCAAAATCTTACCAAGTATATTTGTCTTATTTCTAGTCAAAATATCTCATCACACTTAAAATA
>JABFEA020000110.1:5355893-5368743 GCA_019775915.2 Cyphomyrus plagiostoma | reverse complement strand
CACCCCTAAATGCATTGAAGCAACTGCCATGTGATTGGTTGATTAGATAATTGCATTGATGAGAAATTGAACAGGTGACCCTAATAATCCTTTAGGTGAGTGTATGTCAGCCATAAAAGGCTCTATATTTGTTTTCTGTTCATACCAGATATTGAGGAAATTTTTGGTGCAAAAGTTTACAATAACTAAGTAACTGAATGTCTCCATGACAAATATACTAAGCTCTCATCTCTCCCAGTTTCAATTTGATTCTCAAGCAGAAGAAACTATCCATATAGAAGATGTTGAGAAGCTGAGTGTTTAGAGATGCCTGAAATCATGTGGTATTGACCTCAAACCAATTTTGTGTGCATCTACTGTACTAGATGTAAGAATCGAGGTCTGTGCGGTGAGGCAATGTGCAAGAGAATGAAATTCTGTAAATAATACAATCTGCATTACATTTTAGTAAAATTATACATTTTTCAAACACTAACTTTAGTAAAATTTAATAAAATCATATAACTATATTAAAAATTCAAAAGAACAATGAAGTTGATTTTTTTTTCAGATTCTGAAAATGTGGTTTTTAAAGAGCCAATCTGGTCCTCGGGGACCACAATCAGTCCACATTCTTGCTCCCTCCCTGCTCCTGATAGATCTGTAGTTCCCCAAGGACCAGATTGGGAAACACTGCTATAGACAAATAAATGTGTTCAGCATCTGGTTTCACGTGTATGGAGTAATACAGATTCCTCATGCTATGCATTGCAGTTATGTTCTAGCTGACAAAAAGGGGTACTACAGTCACGTTAAAAGTAAACACAGAATCAACAGCACATTTCTTGTTATAAAAACCGTGACGCTTTACTGCTGCATGAATGCAAACCACTGAGTCAATTTCCTGACCTGGAGAGCTCTTCAATCTGAGTTCTTCATCCTGCATCTCAATCAGCACTTTAGCACGGCATTAAACAGAGAAATGAAAGGAATCTGTGAGTATTTATATGGAATGCATATTTCATACGAAAAAAGGGCTGAACAAAAATATATATGCACAAGTATGTATTTTTGTACAAAGTACATACACCATGATGCATACAATGAATAAGGAATGATAGCTACATAACTAGAACAGAACATAAATACTTAAATTAAATTAAAAGTTGAACAGAGATACTTGATGACGCTGATATTTCTGTTTTTAATGTTCCATACAAACTGTAGGAAGTAGCCCCCCCAACCCCCCACCTCCATAAAAATATTTTAAAAGAAATCGACTGACGAAAAGAAACAAGTGATTATGATTACATTTGAATAAGGGAAATATACCACGACCTGGGAGAAGGGGACATTGTTAAGTTAATCATCCTATAAAAAATGGTGCAAAGGGAATATATTTCGAAATTCCTGGCCGTTAACTGTGCAGAGTCATGTGGCTGATCTTCACTGTATCTCATGCAGAATATTTAATGCTTCAATTGTGGGGAGTCTCAGAGGCCTGTGTGACAGGAGGGAGTCAAAGGTCAAACTGGCATGGCTGCCTGGTCTCCCACTGGCAGACACACACACACACACACACAGGGCTGCCCATAAGGGGCAGAAAGGGGAAGAGTTTCAGTGGCCCAGACACTAAGAAACGCTGCAGTAGAAGCTGAATTAAAAGTTAGTTAAAGCTTTTAAAACAAGTTTAGTGAGTTAGTGTCAATAATGGAAGCTTTAGTTTGGGGGTGGGGGGGGCACACAAACTCGGCGCATGCTGTCTAGACTCGGCTACCTTCTGAGTTCTGGCGGGATCCGCTACCCTTGAGCTGGAAAGCCTGCCGGGCTCGGTTGCGGTCCGTGAAGCTCCAGCTCTTGGGCACCTTATCGGGACTGTCTTCCACGCTTTGGTCAGCGCTGGGGGAGCGGCGCACTCCCGGCCCCTGGGGGGAGCTCTTCCCTTTGCTGGCCGAACTTCGAGGACTGGAGAAGACCCTCTCCTTTAGGCTCACTTTCTGGCTGTAAGGAGGGAGGGGATGAGACAAATGGAACCAGGGACATGATCATCCCGGAAGGTCGATTGGTGGTCTTGCATCAGAAAATCATGCAGAGTTGGAGGCCCTTCCTTCAGAGTAAAGAATATCTCAACATTGTGAGACAGGAACCCAATTTTGTTTTGTTTTTCTACAAAGCAGTACATAGTAGTTTTCATTTGTCTAGTATTAAAATTCAATCACAATTAAGAATAACTGAATATTTGAGTTTAAATTCAATTTAGTAGAAATTTAAAATATGTTATTTAGCAGAAAATTGAATTGCTCTATAACACATTGTGTTTCCATAACAAAGTGACATCACTACTGGTTTGAAAACGTAATAGTCTGCCTTACCTCCACAGTAAACTCAAAAGGGACTCTGTGCACTACACAGCAAACTCACAGCAAAGTCCGTTTTAACAAGAAACACGTTGAACATTTAACGACTTGGGGAAAAGTGAACAGAAAGAAGACAGGCACGGGTCAAAAAAGCCATTCAGTCAAAAAAAAAAAAGCATCAACCATGATTCCATGAGGTCACCACGTCATGCACGTGCACCCGCCCAACAAAAAAGGCTCCAGCGAGCCTCCCAGCTGCCCACGGGTTCCTGGCTCTGATCTGCTCGCACGTAAGTATGTGCCAATATACAGCACAGAAACCTAATGGTCCAGCCAAAAGCAGCTCAGTTCCGAGAGGCCAGGACCAGCTTTTCACTGGTTTCACACCAGCAGCTCCGCAGCTTGGCAGATGGACGAACTGGACTGGAAGGCAGAAGCATTAGCGGAAAATTTCCTGTATTTGGCAAAATGGCTCAAGGGCTCAGCTGAGATATAAATGATATTATAGCAAGCAAGAAATAATACAAAGAAAACATGCTGCAAAGACATGTGGATGGTATCAGCAAGATGCACAGATGGATAAACTACAATAGCAATGATTATACAGAGACATACATAAATACAATTATTATTGTTATTGTGTGGTTGTTATATTTTTTGTAATTTTGTGCTTGATATAATAATAGTAACTGTCTGATACAATACGTAACGATATTATTACCAATAATAGTGTTTGATGTATTAATAGCAAGAATGCTAATTGCACAGCTGTCTTTCCATTCCAATTGAAAATGTTTATATACCTATTGCTCTTATTTCAGCTGGTGAAAACACTGAAACAGATAAACTAGCTCAGTGTGGGTTTGTCCCTTAACACTCATCAATCAGTTAAAAACGCAATGCTTCCCTTTAGCACAGATACAATAAAATTACTTATTTGTGAGCATTATATGGTTTCATTTTACTGTTTTGCCCAAAACGTCTGACCGTGAAAGCCATCTGGTTTAAGATCAAACTGTAAATAATTAAGCGCTAAATTTTACGAGAAATCAAAATACTGATTACTTGCTGAAATATATTCATTAAAGTAGACACCAATGCATGCATTTCAGCAAGTATCCCGAAGGTGGCGCCTTTCTCAAATCATAGCGATCATTCGGTTCCACATCAATGGCATTTTCTTAAGAAAGCGGTCTGGAAATGCACAGTCTTACGTTTTTACAAGATCGTCATCGTTAGTGAATTAACTGTGCACTTCACCGTAGACAACTGTGTTGCTGAATCTCGGGTCATTTGCAGCAGTCTTGTGATCAGCTAGAAAGGTGTTGCTTCTAACACATTATGCTGAATCTCTGATTTGAAGATGTTATAAAAAGATGAGGCGGGGCTGATGTTGCCATGAGAGACTAAAAAGCGATTCTGATAGTGATATACAGCGGGAACGGTGCTATTGATTAATCAGGAAGGTTTTAATGATACGGGCGGCTTGGAGCCGAGGAGTTTGTTGGAGTTTTCATTAAACCACGCAGCGAATAAAAAGCATGCTGTCCATCATCCGGGTCAGCATGCAGGACGTGGGCTGGGACGCATGTTGGTAAATCCATGCATGCTTCTCGGCACACGCTACCCTGTCCCTCCGGTCGGCTCTGACGCCCCGTGCAACGGAGATCGCCGCATGCAAAGAGCTCGACCGCGGCGCATCGCAGCATGCCGGACGCCGTTTGTCCTCTTCTCCACCGCCGTGTGACGTCCTTATATCGACGGGAGAGAGCACATTTTCAAATGCATGTTGGGTTTATGTTCCTTGTTTTCGCATGGGCATGATGCAGGCTCAGTGCGATATATGTATTTACCAAAAACAAAGCAGCAAAGACAATTATAGTAGATCATAAAAATAATATGAAGTCACGGTGCTATTATAGGCCTAAATATAGTGTTTGTGATTTTAAAATGCAGCAGATTTCATTGAAAGTGAAACAGTGTTTTATATAGCTATGTAATAATAATAATAATGATGACAATAATAATAATATATTTAAATACTATTGCGCTTTTCAGGAACTCGTGCGTAATACGTGATTGTAAGTTTCCCCTCTTTACTTAAGTAAGAAAATACCGTATGTCCTGGAATAGTGGAGACAAGTGAGGACATTAAAAGCGATGACCATGAGTTAGTGAAGATTAATAAGCGTTGGGATCGCACCTGGTGAGGTCGTGCACCTCCATTAAGTAGGTAAATCGTTCAAAGGAAGAGAACAAGGGAGAAAAAAGGGGTGGGGTTTGAGGGGGCGGGGCAGACGCAAATGCCGTGCAGATGTTAATATTCGTGTACCACAAAATTCCTGCAGTACCTATTTGTTCCTGGGCAGCAGCCACAAAGTTTCTCTGCACATGAATTCTCATTACTAGAAATAAGGAAGAAGAGGCATTAGTGTGGGAGACAGGTGGCGTCCCGTGCGCCGACTGAAACGGCGTCGCTGTAAAGAAGGCACCAGTGCTCTTACACGCCATGCCTTGATATCGGAGATCCAAAGAGAGTCGCTGGTCTCTGCGAGCCTCACCACAAGGAACATAAACAGAACATGCCAGTGTGTGTCAGGAAGTCACACTCGCACTGTGACGCAGCCTCCTGGGTGTGATGATGTACCGGACCGTGCCATCCGTGCCAGGCTTCCTCCTCCCTTTTGTATGCATGCCTCGGCCCCTGGCTTAGGAGGGTAATGTGGCAGGGAGCCCTGCCGGGCATCCACAGGGACGTGGCATCTTGCTGGCCGTTTAGCTGACTGCAGCAGCCTCCGCCAGTGGGCCCCACAGCCCCGGAAATGAAACCACCGGGGTGCACATTCCACATCGATCACTTCTGCTGTGAAATCGTGATCTTACGAGATTTATCTTGCAGAGCATATAGACAACTGAGCGGCTGGGGGCTTGAAGCAAGCGGGACAATGATATAATTATTTCCCTCCAGCAAAAAAATAAAAAAAATAAAAACAGGATGTCACCTGACCTTTTGATTATTTTGGAATGAGTGGTGTGGTCTGGATAAAGGAACCACATTCAGCTCTGCAATATAAGTCTGCTTCAAAGGATGTCTACACCAGACAAGCATTTCACAGGACATTACAGGTCCAGCAGCACGTCACACGATGTGGCTACATGCTGTAATATGTAAACGGGGAACCATCCGCATGGCTTGGGTGAGTCTCCATGCTGTTTGCAGGTACGACATAATCTATGCGTACACGGCAATCAGCTACACATAAAATAATAAAAAAGAAACATTCAGATTTATTTTCACACGAAATAGGTGCTGCTACGTATCAGAAGTGAGAACAAAGGAAGCCTTTTTGGCATGGGTTCAACAGCAGGGCTTCCAAACTAGACCCTGCAACCTCCTGGTTGCAATAACTGCACTACTGCAGATGTAGCTCTGATTAGTACAATAGCAACACCTTCTGTGGGGGTGGGGGGGTGAAACCGAAATGTAACCAAGACGACGTGGAAGGAGAAGGGTGAGCAAGCGGTGACACGTTTCACCGACCTGGGTGAGGGGTCTGCCTGCGGCTCCTTTCTTTAAATGACACAAAGAAGGAAAAGCAGACGGTTTCAATGGCGACCGGGAAAGTCATTCACACAATGCGAGAAAATGGCCAATCAGAGAGTGCCAGGAGATTGCATTAAAACGGAGGTCTTCCTTAACCCCGGGACCCCCAGAGCTATAAGCACTAATCCATGATTATAGAAGTAACTGCCTTACATTTATTTAGCAAATGCTTTGGTCCAAAGCAACAGACGAGTGAGGATCGGAGAGCAGGGTCATCTAGTCCTTTAAGCAATTGTGGTTAAGGGTCTTACTCAAGGCCCCTGGTTACATAATTCCAGAAGCCAAGGGATTTGAACCAGCGGCCTTCTAATAATGATAATTGGCAAAGTCCTAAGCCACAGGGCCAACCCTCTCCCCAAAACTAAGGTTTAAAGACTGCGGGGGAAGGAGGGGGCTTTAATATTTCTTACAATATTTCTATAGGCTCCCTGTAACCGCTGTGCTGGGGCCCAGTTTGAGCATTACTGCATTAAGGCAATAAAACACCCCAGGATTTTATAAAGAGAGGTTCAGCTTTAGATTGAACCAGGGGATGGCTGCACAAAGACAGCAATCTGGTAACTAAATAGGTCTGACCTGAAGGAAAGCCCAGACTTGCTCTTCAGATTACGTAGTAGGTCCAGCTGATTCAGTGGAGGGATGAGCCTGGAAACAGATCAACACACAGCTCTTATGCATTTGCTGCTGGATCATTCGCTTGTTTTTAACAAAGCCTCCTCTCAGTTCTTTCAATAATGAGAAAAGACAGCAGATGGCAGAATCTCACAAGGAGTTAGCACTGGAACGTCAGTTAGAGATGGAATGAAGATGTCTCTGCAAACCACAGGGGCCGGCAAATTATTGGCCAGATTAAGCAGCACATCTGACTTCCAGTTATTAAATAATGCTGGTCAAATGTGTGAGTTTCCAGCACATTCGCAGAGTCAGAAACTTCCATGAAATTATTTGCTTTAATTTTCCTCACTTATTGTTACAGTTAATTCACGTTAAATCAATATTGCAATAAAAGTTATTGAAAAGTGTGATGTGTGCATTTCAGAAAAGGATGACAGGTCAGGCTATGCTATGAAAGGACACATGGTTTCGATTTTACTACTAGGACAATACGGTGTTGTCGGTATGGCACAAACAGATGTCAAACAAAACAAACTCAAGAAGTTGACACGTATTGTAGGATGGACTGAGGGCACGGATGTCCCAGCGTGAGGTTAACTCAGGTGACAACACCTTCATTGGCCCTCTGCCATTTCATCATTGATATAAAAGAGTTCACTCCCTCTCTCCCTGACAGACCAATCAACATTCAGCCTCGCGTTCAGAAGCCTGTATTGTTCTTGTAGCTTGTCGTCCATTTTTAGCTAACGCTGAATCAGCTGTCCTTTCTGTTCCTTTCTCTCCCTCAAATTTGTCAAACTCCATAAACTCCTAATAATACCAACCATCTATGTCGGTGTCGCACGGATCTCTCTACAAACGTCGGCCATAGCCTGGCTGTGTGGCTGGGTTGATATAAAGTAAACTTGAGTAAACTGACAACCACACCAGCAGTCAGACTTACGAAGCAGCGGTAATGATGTTTTTAACACTTAGCAGTTCCTCCAAACTGGCTTTCACTCCATATTTCTTGCAGATTTGTATGACAGCAGGAGCAGTTTGCATTCAAGTTTCATTTAAAGCTAGCATGACCAATCGCAATATATATTATAATGCGCAGTACAAAATGAACGTCCCTATACAGTATATAGTTCATGAGCAAGACTGAGATGTGCTTTCCAAAGTACTTAAGGTAACCGTGATTTCATATCAGCTTGAAGTCACACTTCCAGTTAAAGGCATCAAGCAGAGTTACAGCTAGACTTCCAGAACACTATAAATATTGACAAATGTATCTCATTTAATGGAGGAGGTCAACTCCCAGATATCCATCAGTGTTTCATTTTGGGAAATTTCCTGAGACAACCAGAACACCCAGCTCTCTGTGACGAACTTACAGTCTGTCGTTTTAATGCAAGGTATCTGGGTTGTGACGTCCTTCAGACTTAACTGGTTAAATTCAAATAACCCTTTGAGTCATTGTGTAAGAATCACTTTACACCAACAGAGGGCTTTAGGAAACTGCTAAAAGAGCATGTTGTTTATGTTAGCAGGAACAAACTGAAGTTTGCATTGACCATGATGTCCTCACAAGAAAGAGTGTCGTTTATATATTCTATATCTTGTTCTTGTGGTGATGTCCCTGTTAGAATAAGTTGCTGCTTACAGTGCAGTCTGCAATTATCGCCTTAGAATCTAATTAGCTTAACAAGCTATAACAACATCTTCTTTCTCGTGGCCTAATTATGATTTGCCAAATTTCTTCTGGAAAATGTGTGGGGAATATAAAATCAGCCTCAGGTGAAGTCTCTCATGAGAGAATGACTGGAGAGGCAGCATTGAAAAATGGTGCAGCAGGGATTGTCTCTCTTCCTAAAAGCATTGTAACAGGTCAGAGAGACCATTAGTTTCCTCAGTGTTATTTAATTGTGTTTGTCTCTGTGATCTGAAACAGGGGTCAGTTCGCAGTGTGAAGCAAGGAGAACTTGATAAGAAGTCAGAATTTAGAACTTAGGGCAACATTCCAAACACATGGATCACCATGGAAACCATGTTGATATGTCAATGTGGAACAGGGGAGGGGCGGATCTTTCATTCCATGGAATGAAGGTCACTTGATTTACTTTCTAAAGATTACATATTTGTCCAATCGCTTGTATACCATCACAGCCTAAAGAACTTGAAAGAAATACTAATCAGAAAATAGCTTCCTCCCTCATTTATAATACATAGAAATTGAGTAATTCTACACCTGGCCCCCTATAAGTGCAAGAGATGCCAGAAAGCGAAAGATGACCATCTGAAAAAATATTGGATCATATGAAACACACACTAGTCGTTATTTCCGTTTCCCAACAAGAGAACTTGTTATGTGACTGCAGAGGCCTGCAGAGCATGTCAGGAGCAGAGCGGGGTCCGGTTTCACTCCCGGCAACCCGGAGGCGTACCTGTACATGGGGATGGCCACGCAGCGCTCGTAGAACTCCCAGGTGGACAGCAGGTCCGTCCGAGCCAAGTTGGTAGCGTAAAAACGCCAAGCGGCCTGGTTTTCGAGAGCAAACGAAACCATGACTCACAGACCACTTCCGCAGCAATCGGCATCCCGAGAGACCGGCATTCTCTCTCAGAACAGGCATGTCAGCAAGCATCTGGCCACTCCGTCTGCTGCTGAGGGCCTGACGCAGCCCCCCCAGCCCGGCTCGGAGGAGCACGCAGAGGCCGCCTGCCAGACTGACACCTTCTTCCTCGTTACACCTTTGAGCACAGATAGCTACAACTGGCAAGCTTTTAATAAATGATCAACAGCTGTACTCAGCACAATGACAGTGAAGTTTAATCTTATCCAGTCTAATTTAAAAGATAATCGTTTTCCTTATACCCACGGTTTGATTTAAAACAAGCCCAGATATTTCAGTTCAATGTAATCATGACCCCATTTACACTGTCTTCACAAGGAGCGCTATAAGAAATTTTCACAAACGTACAATGGAGGAGACAACGGCATATTGGGGGGACACAGCTTAATAATTTAAATACAAAGGCAGGGGCACAGGAACCAGGGGAACAGGAGGGACATGTACCCTCAGTATTTGATTTGGCTTCATCCGTCTGACTCCCCTGCCTTTAGTGTTTGTCTAATAGGCTTTTCCTTGTTAGGAAAGCCCATATTTTTTTTAGAGGGCAAGCTGGTTCGAAATCTCAGATGGTTAAGATCTGCCCAAGCATTACTCCCTGGCTGCTCTCTGCTGTGTCACATATGGGACAGATTAGGGTGATTCCAAGGGCCCCCGAGTGACAGGGGTTCTAAAAAATCTGGAATTTAACTAGACTGGACTGGGGGGGGGGCAATGTGATATACTTATCAACAATGACAATTTTTCACTTCAAAAACATTGTACAGTGATTCCCCGCTATATCGCGGTTCAGCTATGCCACCCCCCCCGCTATATTGCGGATTTTTTCCCGACGCGTCAAGGCCTTTGCAGACCAAACGCGGCATGCGTTGTGCACGCCGCGAGGTTTGCGCATCCAGTCAACACAACAGCGGTGTCCGCTCAATGCACCGCGCTTGGAGGAAAAAGTGGGCGTGGTTTTCAAAACACAACTGGCCTGCTTATTTCATCAGATATACTTTTCCAGCACATCATCTTCCTCCCGGTATCCCGGTAAGATGTGTCATGCTTGTGTCATGCAGTTCTGGACACTCCGACACGCACAGAATCAGTTGCTCTTCCATTTCGATATCTGTGCCCGGTTCGGTGCCTTGTTTCTATTGATCGCGCGACAATGTGTCACAGCGCGCAGTGGTCAAAGTTCAACAAAATTCAACTTTGGCCGCGGTGCTCGCACAAGCTCCCCGAGCGGCGCGCGGTACCGCTCTGCCGCTGCGCTTGCGCTTTGCTCAGCGCAGCGCGAAACCGTCCTTGCGCCGCGCAAGCCATAGGAAATAATGGGTTTCAGAGCGCAACGCAATGCGCGCCGCGTTTGGTCTGCAAAGGCCTTTACGCGGACGTCACTGGCCATTATGGCGTGAATGAATCGACGGTATGCTACATCAAGAAGGATGAAAAGAATATAAGAGCCACCGCATAATTTGCCTTTAGTCAAACAGGAAAGAGGCTGGCATGTCCTTAGAATAAACCCATCTTTAAAATGGAATCACATACGTATACATTACATATTATTATTATTATGTTACTCATATCCTTAGCCTGACATCCACATATATGTGTTGTTTTAATAACTGTACATGTTTTTAAAGCGTGTGTGTGTGGGACGGTATTTTAAGGTTTAAACTATAAAAAATATATATGTTTTATATGGTCTTTCTATATCGCGGATTTTCACCTTTCGTTGACGGGTCTGGAACTCATCTTCCACGATAGGCGGGGGATCACTGTATATAAATTATTATTATTAAGCTGTTCATCAAACTCTCTCCTACAACCTCGTATAAAGGTCTGTTTACGGGTGGGGGGGGGGTGAGTGAATCTAAATTGCGGAGTACACGTCCTCCCCGCCTCCCCCGGTTGTGCAGAGATCTTCCGGAGACTCAAACCAGCAAACTTCAGCTTGCCAGTACAGTCCATTAACCGCTACGAAACATGCCGGTCCAGGTCTGTGCGAGCAGGAGGGTGCTAATTGACCAGAGCATGAACCGCTGAGCGCCTCTGACGCACCAGCTGCCAGCGCTCGAAGACGCTCTCCGCAGCAGCTCAGCGTGGACTGCGGCGTGACAAATGACAGACAGGCGCTGGACGCGAGATCCGCGTCCGGGATACACGTCGACGCCTCTTGGCAAGACGCTGGTGGGCGCGGCAGACTGCCAAATGTAAAACACAACCAGACACGTCTAAATTAAACCGAACGATCTCTAAGTTAATTATATGAGAATTTTTGAACGACTCACAGATCATTCATGAAACTGTTTTTTTTTCTTTAAACACGCTGTGCTGTGACGTCTTCAGGGGCTAATAACATAAAAATAAAACTGATGGAAATGAAGGGTAATAACCCATGAGTGCACCCTGCTTAGAGGGTGCCTTTGATACCTACGCTTATATTACCGCGGCTGAGTTTGCCTTCTCAATCACCGCTTTGGGTCTGAGTGGCCAATAGGATACGAACTCAAACAGCTGGGCTCAGGCAGCCAATCAGAGGAGGGCTGGAGACAGGTGATGGATGAAGAGGGATAAGCCCGTTAGGTGCGCCAAGCAGATACCGTCTCGTGGTCAATCTCAGTGTGGATTTCGTTTGGGGATTTTAACATGCTTTGATATCTTTAAAGGGGCAGCACCAAATCAAAATTCCCTTTGCTCAAAAAGAAGATGCCTTTGAGTTCTCTTCTGTGTAAAATGCACCCAGCTTCTGTCTGGCCTCCTACTGCCCCACGACTGACTTCAGCCGTTGTGATTCCCCCATTTGTTTAGCACTTTCATATCTTAACGAGCACTTTCCTGCATGTCTTACCTGTATAAGTCCGGCTGCAGGGTTCCGCCGCTTTTCAAAGTGTTTTTGCCTGTGCTGTTCCTGAACCTTCAAGGCAAAGCCTGAGCCCAGGATACCCTTTGAAGAAAAAGACAGCTGTCACGTGCCTTTCTCTTCCATTTTGCAATACATCACAGATCCATTACTTTTTCACATATTTAGCAGATGAGGCATAAAAACAAGGTCCTGACTCCCTGAGGTAATAAAATATTACTGGGCCTATTTTGAAAGGGCTGTGGTGGTACCCAGTGTCCTGGCTAAAACTGCCCACTGTGGCCCTATCAAATCTGGCCTCCTAATCATCCCCTTATATCAAACCGGTGAATTCTCTCCTGCCCCTTCACCACCTTCACTACTGTGTGGTGAGCGTACTGGCGCAGAATGGCTGCTGTCACATCATCCAGGTGGGGGTGACACAGTGGTGGTGCTTGAAGTGGCTCCTCATTGTTTCTACAAAGTGACACACATCTTGTGTGAAACTAGGGTCAGGCAGCCATGGCAGATTAGGGAAGCTTGTTCAAGGGCTTCATGGTGAAGTCACTCTGCTGACCCTGGGATTTGAACCAATGACCTTCTGATCACAGGCACACCATCCCTCACCCACTATTTAAATGTTAAACACATCTTATTCATAGACTAAACATTTTCTTGTGTGATTATTTTTCTATGATATGATTTTCCAGGGGGGCGGCATGGTGGTGTAGTGGTTAGCACCTCTGGGACCCGGGTTCTGGTCTCCGCCTGGTTTCCTGTGTGTGGAGTTTGCATGTTCTCCCTGTGTCGTCGTGGGGTTTCCTCCGGGTACTCTGGTTTCCCCCCACAGTCCAAA
>JABFEA020000110.1:5315982-5328083 GCA_019775915.2 Cyphomyrus plagiostoma | reverse complement strand
ATTTGTTTTGCTTATTATTAGGCTATTAAGCAACATTTACATTTGGCTATGCCTTTTCAACTGATGTTGCACATGTCCCTGGTTGTGCCAAAAAACTTTTGTCTTTAATTTTTAATCTGATTTTCATTCAGGTGCGGGTCGGGTGTCGGTATTTATTTATAGCGGATCGGTGCGGACTTTTATTTCATTTCTGTCGGATATCGGTTCGGATACGGCCAGGTTTAAGTATGACGGGCACGGGCGGGTGCGGTTTGTCAAAATCTGACTTCTGCAGGACTCTGCTGCCGGGTGCTGCAATAATCATAAACAATTTTCATATAAATCATACAATTGAATTATTTATTTGACGCGACTTCATTACGAAATTTTTGTGGGCGAGAAGTGGAAATTTCCGCGGTAGGACGATATAATCAAAATCTCTCCCGTTGGCCAAATTACTATTACTATTACCAGTACTATTACGACACGTGACCTGTAACGATCTCATGCCAATAAAGTACTCAAGGCAGGATTAGCAGATCCATGCATTGCGTGCCACCATCTCACATACAGCCCACAAAACTCACCTTGGTGCAACAGAAGGCATCTGGTCCATCACTTTGAGATTTTTTGCTGATATTTCCACTCGGGTGCCCTGTTAAAAGACATTCCCCTCACGTTAAATCTCACTTTCTGCTCCTCTTCTGCCACTGCAGTCTGAGATCTCCTAAGAGACCCCCAGGCAGGGTACTTCACAAATGACTACTTATAATTGACTCCCTTTAACTAAATTTCACAAGGCCGATATTCATGGCAAATGGATTAACATGACAGATTAACATGGGAAGAGGAGGAACCTGTTTGCGCATGATGTCAGTGGCTTGCATGAGGCAGCGTGGCTGCAGGCCGTGGTTGCGAGCCAGGAGCACGGCCTGCTCCAGGGACACGCTCAGGGTACACCTGTGTGAGAGAGCGGGTCAGCTGGGCCCTGAGGAGGACACAGACATGGAGAAAAGACAGAAGCAGCCTCGCTGCCCGGAAAACAGACCAGCCGAATACAGAGAGCTGATCCATCCATCCCAACTCCTTTGGGCTTTGCTATGATACGCGAGAGACAAGACACACAGGTTCAACTGTCTTATACTGGTTAAAGGTCTAGGCCATAAAAACATAAGAACCTGTCTGTTCCAGTGCATGCCCTCTCCACTCTCTCCCTCTGGGAAGCAATACCAGTACTTCGCCACCCACACTATCCATTTCAGAGGCAAACCATCCAGTCCCTAAACAACCTGCACCTGTCCATCCCACAACTGCTGTATTACACTGTTCGGTTCTTCCTTATTTTGTCTTGCACTCACCCAGTATCGCACTATTGTTTGTCCTACCCCCCCACAATTGTGGTGCAAGAACACCATGTTCCCCCAATACATGCAACAATAAAAACTTGAACTCATTGTACCAGTCTGCCAAGGTACTTAAGCTGCTTAATATCCATTTGAATAAATAAATTATACTTGCTTCACACACTGTGACCCTTGAGAAAGTTGTCTGAAGATGTATGGATAGATGGATGGATTTTCTTGGCAGGAAGACAGACAGCCAGGGAAACGTACTCATCGGTACCTCAATCTGAGGGCCAAGGAGCGGGTGGTGATTACCTCTGCATGCCTGTGGCACACATGGTGATGTGGCAGGCTCCTAGCCGGTTGCAGAACTCCGAGGACACAGGCAGAACGCTGACCCCAGATGGGTGGCTGCTGCCGCTGCCCGACACACTGGGCTTGAAGTTGACGTAGGTCTGCATCAGACGACAGAGGTTGTCCAAGGCATTGAGGGGCCGCAGGAGCTGGGTGGAGAAAGACCAGTTAGAAGCAGTGCCCAACAAGCATCATCCGATATCAGAGGAGATGGAAATCAGCTTCAAAGCCCAACCCCACTATAGCTATTATAATTCATGATTAAACAATATCTTAGAAATGTTGTATTACTTTTATTCCAGTGTTATGGCTCAAGGTACCCTATAGTGCAGGGGTGGGCAAGGTTTCTGCAAAGATCCAGTGTGTATGCAGGTTTTTGGGATAACCTTTAACTCAGCCATTCAAACCGAAATGTGAGAATTTTTCAGCAAATAGCAATCTAATCAGGCAGCTGTGATGAAAACCTGCACACACAACAGCCCGTTCTGGATAAGACTGCCTACCATTACTCTAGTGCATGAGAGCTGTCCCTCATGTGAAAAAATGTGTTTAAAATGAAGTGGACACCAGTGTAATCTGTGACTGACCTCTCGTCACTTCACATTGGTGCTGTCTAGAGTTCAGGCATTTGTCTGCTGTCAGAATTAGCTAGGTAACACGCCAACACCATGAAAACGGCCAAAGGACACTCAGTTTTAACAGCTAGTTTTATGTGACTGGAAATGGTATTTTTAGATTTTAAAATGCAAGCGTGTTTAAGTGTTTTGACTGCCACGCTCAAATTAATTTTTATAGTTAATTTGATGTTGTTATGCTTTTCCCCACCCACTTCATAACGTTAACAATCAATTTGCCCTCAAGTGGTTCTCACGCACCTGCCATTTAGAGTGGATAAAACTGCCAGTACTTCATTAGAGATATTTTTTTAAATATATTTTATATTTGTAAAAAAGGAAATTTAATTTTGGCACCTGCACCAATCTTCCAAGCGCCCTCCCTCAGGCTGGTGACATTAGGAACTGCAAGCACAAAGACTCACCTGATCTATTTTCACCGCTGTGCCGTTGGCATCTGTGGGCAGGTTGGACTTTTCCAGGTAGAAAGCCCTAGAGAAGAACACACCATGGTGACTCATTCCATGGCTTTGATGTGAGTAACATGGGTTGTGCGTGACATTTGAAAAGAGAGCGAAAGGCCTACCTGAGCCTGCGATAGTACAGTTTGACCTTCTCCAGCGAGATGGCATTGATTTGCAGCTGAAACTCCTCCATGGAGACACAGTCCTGTATCACCAGGCCCTCCGGTCTCTCTAAAGCTGTTGTCACAGACAGACACATCGATACAATGGGGACCACAGGCCATCACCCGCATGGAGACAACACTTTCTAATAGCTAAAATAGCTACAATGAGTTAGCACCTATTCTGTGTGGACTGGCCAGTTGATAACAGCACTACGTAGCGGAGTCCCTAATGAACTGTGAAGATATCATGAGGGAATCAGATAGAAATCTTACAGGCATTGCTGTTGAACACCTGATACATAAATTTAAGTTCTCCAGTAAACACCTATTTGTAAAAATTTATAAAAATTGCAGGTGTGTACAGAGTGGGTGATTAATATAAACATTTACGTTTACTTATTTAGCAGACGCTTTGGTCCAAAGTGACAGAAAATTGAGGATCTGAGGTGCTCGGAAGCAGCTGCGGTTAAGGGCCTTGCTCAAGGGCCCGATGGTGAAACAATTACTACACCAAGAGATTCAAACCCATGACCTTCCACGGGGTTACAAGTAACCTCCTGTGGTACATATAACCCCACTCCATTTATAATGATAAACATTATGTAATGGCTGAGGAATTTTATTCAAGTGTTTTGTTTGTTTTAACAAAAATAAAATTGTTATTTATTTCAGCTCAATGTGTGAAAAAAGGTGAGACAAATTTGTAATGTAAACACAAGACCACTAGATGGAGCCAGCAATCAACTTTTCCTTCTGTCATCATCCAACATGGTTCAATGAAAGTGTATAGCTTCATATTAGTTTACATGTCTTATTTATTTTGGACACAACAGAGCCAGTGTAAAATCCATTCTGACTCAGTCCTCATAAATACTATGGACGGCGCCTGTTCCTGATGGCAAAAAAGACGGACGACGTATGACATATCTAACTCAAGTGGCGTCACCTCTGGCAGGTGCAGACTCACGTTTTGTGAAAAGCACCGTGTGCAGCTTGAGGCTGCCCCCGTTCTGCAGGCGGGTGGGCAGCTCGCTGAAGTGGCAGCTGTCGAGGTACAGAGTGACCCTGAGAGCCTGTCTGCTGCCCTCCACATGGTAGCACACCGACGTGTCTGAGGATAAGCACAGGATCCCACTTACTTATATATACTCCAAATACACGTTCCCTTATTTAAAAGTATACAGTAAGCCATCCACTACAAATATAGGTTGATGCCTTAAATGCAGAGCAATAAATTATCTGCAAAACCAAACGTGACTTCCCAGCAAAAATGGCCCAATGCCAACAAAACTTTGGCTTTCGGTTTTCTTTAGATTTCATTCAGCTTTGTTTTTCGCAAACATCACAGCTCTGAAATTCCCATGATACCTCAATGTGCGGGGAACAATAAAAAAAAAGGCGCCGGACCCTATTAGGACATCCCAGGGTGATTACCGTAGGGGAAGTCCTACCAAACACAGGCTTACGACACCAGAACTCCACAGTAACACGACATGACGGAGAGAACACGGTGAAATGCACACAATTTACTTGCAACCAGACATTCGTCCTCAAGCTGCCGGAAGTAAACAGTGACTTTATCCAGCTCCGTCAGAGCAGCCTTGGTGTCTTCTAGCATGATCCGCTCCTCTTTCTGTTGGCAGGAGAAATGAGTAACCATACCCCACTGGTCAGAAATAGTCCATTCACACTTAACATTCACGGTACTGGTGACCTCTGACTCTCTTAAATCTGACACTGAGCCCAACAAATCCATTAACTCCAGCTTTACACATAGTTATTAAACCAGACTTACTTTGGGTACTCTTCAGAGTAGCAAGATTTAAGAGCCAAAGGCCATTGTCACCACGTTACGCAGTATGGAATGATGCCACTAATTTTGAAAGCTGATGGAATTTAAAATATAAAGCAAAACATATACAAGAGGTAAATAAAATACAAATGAAATAAACTACATATAGATGTGAATACACTGTTAAAGTAAATTATAAAGAGACTAAAACAAAAATGCATGAGACAAGTGGCAATATATTTAGGTTATTGCATATATTGCATAATGTCTCTGTGAGCGATAATGGCCCTTTATGTTACTTATGTGAGAGATGTATCCCTCTTTGGGTCTTAGAATTCATTATGTGATATGGTGCCTTGGAAAGAAACCATTCCAGAGCCTTCTTCTGTAGGTGTGCATAGTTCTAATAGTGGCTGCTGGATGACAGGAGAACACACAGTTGATTGATCTTTACTGATGTGGAAGGCCTTACTTGGGCCCTCGGTGGCTGGGAGCTGGGGCCTGTGATGTACAGGCCTATCCTCTCTGTACAGCTCTCTGCTCAGTGTTAATAACAATAGTGATCTCTTGTGGGGAAATTTTCTTTTCATCTACCCCATCTTGCTCTCCGCGACACACATGTAGGTGAGAGCAAGATTGGCAGTGAATGGCAGCCACCTGCAGTGCTGGGGGTTAAGGGCCTTGCTGAAGAGCCCACAGACGTGACTGCTCGGAGCAGGCGGGGCTTGAACCAGCAACCTTCTGATCATAAGCACTTAGCCTGATGAGCCACACACTGTCCCGCAGCAAATTTACTAAGCTCACTTAGGCACTTTGTCAGCCCTTATGTGTGAAGTGCCACCCTAGGGTGACTGAAGGATTTGACCCTTAAAGGCGGCCATTTTCAATCCAAAGAAACTGGAAACCACTGCTTCATGGATTTAGAAAAAAAATTCTCAGGGGGCTGAGACAAAAAAAATATCACGGTTGAAGCCCCTTAAATAGGGTCCAGAATCGCCTATTGTACCAACATCCTGCAGAGACAATGAGATGGTTTCCACTGCACTGACAGCACTATGGAAGGACTAGTCTTATAGAGAACCCCTCGCTGGGTAGTTCTAGGGCACCATCGCTAGCTGGGCACCAAACTCAGAGTCCAGGGACACGGCTCTCACCACGTAAGGCGACAGCGTGGACTGGAAGTTGAACAGCACGCCGATGGCGGCCACCTGCTCCAGCCATTTCCTGCTGACCTCCTTGCTCTCCTCTTCATACTCGCCATTGTTATTGTAGCGGAAATTGAGGGCGGCCAGGAGCTGCTCGGTGAGGGTGCAGAGCGCCCCCACCACGCTCTGGCAGAAGATCACGTCTCGCCGGAGCTGCAGGTCCGTGTCTGCGGAGGAGGAGAGCGGCCAGCCCGTTGACATGTGGCCAAGTGTGGCTAATTAGCACCAGTGGAGTAAATCCTCCACAACGATGATGCCTCATTTGCAAAGTCAGAAGCAGCTCAGCATCAGAGTGACTAATTGCATTATTTGTAACAGCACATAAGTACTCATTAATTGCCGTAGAGCTTCTTAAAACTGTTTGTTGTGGAGATTTATAAGATTGATTTAAATTGATAAAAAGTAAATATGAATTTCTAATCTAATCAATTGCTAATTCAAACAGTTTATATTTTAATTCTCTAAAAAAGCAAACAAAACACTGCTTTTTATTGAATCTGTAGAAATCTCTTTCCGAATTGCCTGCAGCTACATGAGGACCATGGAAACAGTATGTTCTGTTTTTTTCTTGGAATGTGAAAGGCTGCTTTCGAAAGACAGTTATTTCCTGGCAGGGTTACCTGTGCATTTCAACAGGGCAAGAAGCAGCTGATTTTTCCCGTCTAGAAACGAAAGTCAATGGAAACAGATCAGTGTCACTTAGCAACCGGAGGTGAGCAACACACGGGCAAAGTCAGCACCTGTCCTCGGACGTGGTTCTCCCACCTTCTACAAGCTGCTGTAAACTCTCCACCAGGGTTTTGATGGAACTGGGAAGGTTCCACGGATCTTCCTGGATGTTCTTATGGATCATATAGCGACAGCGCGCTGTCCAGTCCTCTGTGTTGCGGTCTGAGGAAAAATGCAGTTCAGCTCCCATTACTGCCTGACAGTCAGAATGGGCTCTCAGAGTAACCAGAGTGTCTCAGTGCATCTGCAAACATCACCTCCTTAGTCAGCAAATTTATACTTGAACTCTGAAATGGGTGTGATGCCATCTGTTAAGACTAATAATGATTAAGTAGGATACAACACATTTGTGTTTCTTTAATACATTTCAAAAGTAGATACATGAAAGATTGTCTCTAATTGCGCAATGTCCTCATCTACAGTAACAAATACAAACGTAAAATATAATTATTTTGCTATGAATCATCTATTCATCCACATATCTGGAACAAGATTAGCCGGAAGCCTATCCCAGGAAGCATTGGGCACAAAGCAGGGGGTAGTCTAGATAGAACACGCAAACAGAGAGAGACAGACAGAGAGAGACAGACAGTCCGAGATGGAAGACTTCTCTACCGGACTGACTGAGGTCCATGGGAAAGTGCTTGGTTTCTTCACAGGCCTTGACCATGACCGGGCCTTTCAAAAGACTGTTAATGGAATCAACCTGTGGAGAGAGACACGGTGAGGCCCCCGTCTTGCTAGAGAGCAAGAGGAGTGTTACAGGTGGAGAACGGTAGACAGGAGGAGCCAACGGTAGACAGAACACGCATGTGGGATAACCGATAAAATTGAGACAATTCACTAAAACGTCGACTGGTTTTATCAAACACATCTGCACAGAATGTTCCTAAACGGATTATGGCAGAGGGACACAGGTGCGTCTGTGTATTCAACAGGCCTGGCGCAGGAGAGGGAGTGGAAAAAATGACAAATAAGATAACAAGGTACATAGTCATCGAATCAGGTTCAGGAACCAAGCTGCACCTGGGGATTGGGGACTTCTCCGAGCCCCAGATCCACTGACACGGAAAATTCCCCAGAAAGCAGAAAATTAGCCGAAAAATGCTGCAAAGACACAGGTAGCTGTATAATGGTAGCTATCCCCACGGCAACAGCACACAAGCTGACACAGGCAGCTAGTCCCAAAAGGAAGCCGTCCCCGTGGCCGATGGCAGCCCCATGCGCTGGCTGAGTGATGATCGCTGACCTGGTTAAAGAGGTGCTCCAGGCAGCCATGCAGCTTATCCTGTTTATCGGAGGGGATTCTCATGTCACAGGGTAGCTCGTCACCTGCAGGGAAAGCAGACATGCTCAGTGGCGGCCGAAGCCCCTGTGCCACAATGCACCCTCTCAGAAGAGGGTACCCGAGGCTGTCACCCATGTTGCCCAATGTCCAGCACCGGACCTGTTGAAATTCAAACCAACCGCTAGGTGGGCAGGAACATAAGTGCCCGGGGACGGCACATCGTGTTTGCAGAGTCACATCTGACGCTCGAGTCTGTCCGCCACCCTCTTTTCAGGGGTGAGTCATGTGTTGTGCCACTTCCTCTAGCTGAGGCAAGATGAGGGTGGGTGGGGGAGTGGGTGGGGGAGACTAGGTCTGCTGAATCTTGCAGGAACCTGCAGTGAACTGTGACACTTGACAAGTCAATGGAGTCAATCATGGGCCTCTAATGGGTCCTAGGGAGGGGCTGGGCTGGGGGGGGCAGGAGCACCCCCTGGGGATGAGGAAGCAGAAGAACAGTAGAGATGTCTTACCTGAGCCCATCTCGTCGCTTCCCAGGTAGGAGCTGTTGCTGCGGACGCTGGTGTAGGACAGCACTGAGTCCCGGTTGCTGTTGCACTCACTGGAAAACATGAAGGTAGAGAACTCAGGACCCAGTGATAAAATGAGAGTGTGTCACATAATTATGCTGAAACACAGCTGAAAAACCATTGAGGACGGCAGCTTTATGCAAACCTCCAGACGTTAATTAAGCTGCGATGGCAGCGGACAGCAGAGCGTTCTGACAGTCTGGTAAATACACTCCTCACAGCTGTCCTTCTGAGTTCCATAAAACATTTCAGAAGCTCACCAACCCGAAAACATTCACACGTGGGGCCTGTTCCACAACACTGTATGACTTATTTCAACTGTCACCGCTCCAGACTTACATATGGCCTGTTGTCATGACAGCGAGCAGCGACGGTCTACAGTTCAGGCTCAGGAAAAGCAGTGGCATGAAAATCCAAAGTCTGCCTGCCGCTTCCCAGGGTTTGGTTATGTCACGGTAATTTGGGACGGGCCGGCTGCGATCCCGCATGTGCTAAGCATCAACCCGGAAAGAAACACACTCCTCAGAAGTTTGACTGTAATCCACTCGACTCGGCGAGGGGTGCAGGAAGAGACTGTGTGGGTTACGGCCTACATGACCTACATAGAAGGCCATTCATAAACAAAAAAAAAAAGGCTCCTAAATGAAGGCCTGCCCTGCGATCTGTCCCACCGCCCATGTCGACTCCCTGACCATCCCACGTCTATTCTGGGCTCAAAGCCCTGTTTTTCCTTCATAATCTCAGCTTTTTATGTATCTGGTGAGCATAAAAATAGCAGCAGGAGCCGGGCGGCAAGAAGAGGCGGCAGCACAGCTTTCAAACAGAGAAATTGACATTATATTTGCTTCGAGGAGAATGTTACCCAAAGCAACATGCAGGATCAGACAGTCCCCTTAAGCGCCATGCTCAAGGGCACAACCAATTTGAACCAGTGACCTTCTGATGCCAGACAGAGACATAACCCCTCTCCCACCTCCCATGAGCTACATGAAAAGGATTCACGGGGAGGGAGATGACAGTGACACCGGTCCACTTCCACGGAACTCAAGGTGAAGCTGGGAGGTGGCAGGATGGATATCAGCCCCCATTAGGTTTGATGATAGGCAGGTCCTGGGATAAGAATGTCCAATCTATGGGCAACTCTAGTCTTACAAACAGCCATAAAGTCCATCGCATACAAAATCTGACCTAAACACAATTGGTTCATAATAACAAAGGCTTTGTGATGCCCATCCCATGGCTTCAGCAGTTCGTTGATGAGAGGGTTGGCACAGTACCATATATAGTTACTTATATTATTCTTGTATAATTATTATTATTACTGTATCAAGATCAGTATTATTCTTCCAACTTATCTACAAATTCGACTTCAAGACAGACTTAAGCAATGCACCTTGTTCGCAAACTGGGAACTGGCTGTATTTGGATTCATTCAAATGCAAAACAAAAAAATGGCTGACTGACTTCATCCAATAATGGCTGGTATTCAAGCACATTTACACACAAATTCAAAACAGACTTGCCATAAAAGCTGATTTTTTTAACAGTTTACAGAGGGTCATGAAACAATCTTACTCAGACTTCATAAAAGTAAGATACACCCACTGTCGCACAGAGTAACTGGGAGAAGGCAACATCTGAAAATGTGTAATATTAAGAAAAAAGGCCAATATTACATAATACGCTGACTTCAGTCACCGTGCTCAGCATGGTCCTGTAGGGGGCGCCAAACCACATCATGGCAAGCAGAGGGCTCTGATTCAAACCACATTGACACATTCCACTCGTCGGCTGCCTTGCCACAGGAATGCTGCCCTCGGGTTGTGGAAAAAAAAAATGAGAAAACACTGCCCACATTGTTTCAGGCAGCCAATCTGGCGTTACCATACAGACATGCACGTGTGCTGGTTGGTTTTTTTTTGTCAGGTGTGTCTCTGACACATGTTTAATGTTGATAGGAAAGCTAACACTCTGTGACAGGAGAAAGCCTTCACTCTAGGCGGATCTGCTGACTGGGCTGATGCACCAATCTCCTGCGACGTGAAACATGCGTACACGAGCCCCCAGCTGCTCGCACGGACACGCCGCCGTCCTCATCGGCCCGGACGCACACAGAACCCCGGCAAACGATACAGGGTTTCACAGCAAAGGGTCGACTCCTACTGTCAACAGAGGCCTCAATAAACACAGACCAAAACAATGCAATGGGGGGGAAAAAAACATGGGAAAAAGCCAAGTTGTGTTTACACGAATAAAGCACCGTGGGCTTTTCGCTGCTGGAGATAAAGAACAGCCCCCCCTGGACCCCTGTCTGACATAATCGGCACGGAGATGCCTGTTGCTTTCCCACACTGATGGTCCCGCCTTGGCTGCAGGCCCCACATTTCCAAGGCCTCCTCTCAGCTGGGTCCACGCTCCACTTAACGCCCACCGTGCAGCCTCGCTCACAGGGCCTTCTGGGCAGCGGGCAGCCTCTGCACGGCTTCTGCCAGCAGGCGGGGCGAGCGCCAGTAATAGCAAAGGCAGCGGTGGGCAGGTTATATGGAGGGCAGCCGGCGGCTATTCCGAGACGTGACTCGGACTGGAGTGGAGCAGACACTCCTTTGGGTGTAGAGGACATGGGATTTTACTGACCAGAAAAAGGCAGCGTCGCGACGTTTCACAGCCAGGGGCCAAGCGGGCAGAGAGTGTGTCTGGGACATTTTGGGCACTTCCCAGGTTAGACACCGGAAATTGAGTCACAAAATAAGCCACAAATATGCCAGCGAAGCAGAGACACTGCTGGAAGAAGCCTTCTTATCTGCGGCTGTTAAATCTCATCTCTAGGGATCAGCGCTCATCAGTCTCCATCGATGGGCCACGTCACTTAACCCGAGGGTCCGCTGTTGTCAGCAGCCATGCTTGGAACGCTTCTTCATCCTGATGTAAACCACCGGCTCAGAGGACAGAAACCCAAGCGACACCACATGCCTCACCTGTATGAGTCCCGGTAGCTCATGGTGTCGTGACCGGAGTCTTCCTGGTCCTCTTCGGTCACCTTGAAGCAGACCTTTTTGATGCCGCCGTGTTCCGACTTGTCCAGGTCGACTTCCTCAGTCACCGGCGACGTGGGTGGGGTCTCTTCTGCAGTGGGTGGGGTCTCTTCTACAGCAGGGGGGTCGCAGCCCTCAGGCTGGGTGGGCTCAGTTATAGAGGACAAAAGGCTGTTGGATTTTGGGGGGGAGGAATGAAGAGATAGAGGATGTTAGGAACATGCCCCCGACAAAACATCTGAACTTTGCTCAGTGCTGTTGTGTATTTTGCCCCTGGTCTGTTTGGCTTTTTGGCGGAAATATTTTCAAGAAGGCGATTCCTTCCTCGGGCCTGGAACGTAAATCAAAAACGCAGTGTCCTGTGTCACCAGTGACTGCCTTGGCCTTTCCCTGAACCCACTGCTCCTCACTTAAATAAAAACATGAACGTCTGTGCCTGCGGGGGGGGGGGGGGGGGGCAAATTAATTAAATAAACGACGATATGAGCCAAATACAGCTTAAAAACCGTCACGCCCACAACAAAGCGGCGTAAAAAATGGATTTAGGCGGACAGGGCCTCCGTGTGCG
>JABFEA020000110.1:5303786-5315882 GCA_019775915.2 Cyphomyrus plagiostoma | reverse complement strand
CCCCCCCCCCCCCCCCCCCCCCCCCCCCCCCCCCCCCCCCCCCCCCCCCCCCCCCCCCCCACCGGCAGGACTGACACGTCGATCTGAGCCACATACTGCTTCATCTCCTTCACGGCCACATCCATGCGGCTGAAAAGATGGATGTAGGCGTCCTGGGCCTCGGTGTCCTCCTGCTTGAGCAGGAAGCTGAGGCCGCCCCCCTCCTGCTGGGAGCGGCCGTCCAGGCTGCGCTCCAGGGGGCCGCCGTCCGCCTCCATGTCTCCGTCCTCCTCCAGAGTCTGGCAGCTGAATGAGGGGGCCGCCATGCTAGTGATGCAGTGCGTTGTTTGGGACATGGGGTTCAGGTTGGCTGCAGGGGTACGTGTATGGGGGGGGGGCACACACAAAAAAGGCAATCAGACTGTTTGCACACTAATTCAGACCTTGCACAAAGAGCTGTCCCGCTTAAGAACCCCTGGGAAACATCCGGATCACCCCCCCAAAGAAAAAAACCAATCCCCCAGGGCAGAGGGGATGAAGGCAGAGTGCTGGAGGTGACCGTGAGAGGTGACTGTGGAAACTGGCAGGATTTCCTCAAAAGCGCATCTCCAGCAAGGCAGACTGAACTGCTAACAGGTCTCTGCGAATTAGCCATGCACATAATCTCAGAGGTTCACTGATTCAAAGCAAACTCCCTATTTGGAAACAAGTAGTAAGATTTATTGCCATAGTTTTAGGAAACATTTTATGGGAAGGGAAATGAATATTCTCCCTTTAACCACAGCGAGATTAATCAGAAAACCGAAACACGAAAAATGGACCACTTTCACTTTGTGCGAATTTCGAAACGCCCAACAGACACGGTTACTGCCTTCAACCGGCGTATCTAGACGCACATTAGAGCTGACGCCCAGGAGAAGAGGCCTACCCTGGTCGGGGTCCAGCCCAAAGAAGGAGTTCTTGCGGCCGAAGCGGATGCTGAAAGTGCGCCCAGCCGACGTGCTGCTCTTGGGGTAGGACACCTGCATCAGGTTAATGTGGCAGTTGGTTGGAACAAAGTCCAGGGCACCCAGCTGGTGGGGATGGCCGCCCGCCTTCTTGAACGTCGGCCAGGCCTTGTCTCTGAGCTCCTGGGAAAACTGAAGAACGATGCTATGAGGGACATGGCAGAGCAGCAGCGGGGCCTGGTCCATCACGCGGGCCGAGGCGCTCGCCTGTCTGTGATTGTGGCTGGGCTTCTCTAAAGCGAGTCGGACCCAAACTCCCACTTGGGTTGAGGACGGCTCAAGGTGCATTCAGACTATAAGCGCACCTCGCCCACAGTACTATAAGCGCACCTCGCCCACAGTACTATAAGCGCACCTCGCCCACAGTACTAGAAACGCACCTCACACACAGTACTATAAGTACACCTCGCACACAGTACCATGAGAGTCGCGCCGCTCGCCAGAACAAACCGGACAAACTGGCAGCTCTTTAGACAAAATAACGGATAAGCAAGCAAGGCAGCACAGGACACGTGACTTGTGGTAGCAGCTGGATGGTATACAACTTTGCCAACAGCGTCAGAGATGGGGTTGAGAAAATAAAAACAAATACATTAAAATGTATAACTAAACAAATTACAGCCTCTAAAAGCAGAAATAAATCAGCATAGCAGCCATGGCAACAACAAATACAAAACATTTTGGTGACAAATTACATCACTGTTCAGAAATTGGGTGGTTTGCCCATTATTAATACAACGTGCACTTTCGCTATGTTATTCTCACCATGAAAAATATTTACTTAAATACATTTTGTTTTCCTGCAATTGTTAGCTCATATACACAGTGACGACACCGTGGACAAACAGTTGCTGACGGCGCTAGACAGGACAGGCGCAACACGCTATTTTAATAATAAAAGTTATAGCCTCTATAAGCAGAAATAAAGAAATCAAAATAGCAACAACAGAAATAAGGCGTCACCCAGCAGTAAAAATCACATCTGACATCAGATAGATTGAGTATTATCATTATAATGTGCACTTTGGCATTAAAAATGTGTAGTTCAGCGCCTTCCGGTGTAATCATTGGCTCATAACCACAGCAGCATCACAATGAATAAGCATAGTGAAAGCATTAAAAAAGAGGAATAAAGGAAATCCAGTTCAACAGCTGCATTTCTGATTCATACTTGGGGGGTGGGTCAATATGAAAAGGATCATTTGGGACAATGAAGGTTCTCTGGCTTGACTTTAGTTCCAAATTCAAGAACTAGCTCCTAAGTTTGAATTGTACTTAACAGTATAGTTCTGTATAAAATGGATCTGAGTAACGCGTAAGAAAGGCCTGACCCCTACAGGGCAAGTGCGGCGACACATACCTGCTGGTAGCACTGCATGCGTCTGCAGATGCTCTCCAGCTTGGCGTCGCAGATGTTGCGGAACTCGTACTGCGGCATCGTCACCATGGTCCTGCTCTGTGCCATTAGCCGGCTGCAGTTCCTCATGAAGAGGCTGTCGTCCTCAGCAAAGGCCCCCAGGATCTGCCAGCCACAGAGATCCCCGGTCAGAGGAACAATCGGCATGCGGGCCTGAACGCTACTCGCTTTTCACATTTTTACTTTTACATTTATTTAGCAGATGTGTTTGTCTAAAACATCACCTCTTGGTCAAAGTGACTGTTTACTATATTCACGCACATGAAGATAGTTCCCACCCTCAGGAAGTTATCTGCAAAGGGCTATAAAGTGGCACCATGGCACTGGCAGTGCTGTCATCCACACAAACGGTGCCTGGCACACCTTGGCCGTGAGGCTGAAGCAGCCCTTGGGCTCCACCATCTTCTCCAGCACGTAGCTCTTCACGCCTGCCGTGCTGACATACTCGTAGAGCACGCCGTGCTCCAGGTGCACGTTGTCCACCATCAGGCTGACCAGTGGCCCTTCGTCTGAGAGGCTCAACTTCCCAAAGCTCTTAGCTGGCCCAAAACAAAGCAAAGCCCAGAGCAATTAGGACTGAAATGACCAGTGTATTGACTTTGGGGGGCTTCATTAATCATCTGAAGCAGGGTCGGACATAATTTTTCAGTTTTCAATGAATATCTGGCAGCTTGTTCAACGTGAGCAGGTTTCCTTACATCATTATAGTGAGGTAATTAAAAGTGGGAATCTTTGGTACACGATGATACAGCAAGAAATAATATCCCGAGAGAGAGAGAGAGTGTGACCCTGGGGGGGAAGGAAAAACAGAGAGAGAGATCTCAAGTCAAGGCAGCAATACGATCATCTCCCCAGCCTTAAATAAATCACTAGAAAGTCTAACATCCAGAAATCACGGGTCTGGGTGTGTGTGTGTGTGTGAGACCCTGTACTCAATAAGAAGGGCATGTTTCCATGTAAATGTAATATTAAATACATTTGCATGAACTGCAAACCGCAGGAAAATTGAAATAACTTTGCGCCCCAAGGATTAGATATGCACACAGCCCGGGAACGTGGAGTCTATCAGCCACCAGCAGGGGCGCGGGGTCACTGCCCAGAGCAGCCCGGCCCGTAAAAGGTGACCTATGATTAGCCTTGGCTGTAACATGAGACAGGGGATGTCCTGCAGGTCCCCCCTCCTTCCTGCCTCCCGGGACAGGGAGGTGACAGAAGCAAAAAGCCTGGCTGGCTGTAAGGGGTGTTTGGGGGAGGTAGAGGTCATGACCCCACTGCCATAATGAACTCGGTGCAGGACCATCATTAGATGTGTGTTTAAAAAACAAAAAAGTTTTACCTCATAGCCTGTCAGCAAGTCACTGACATGATTCGAGAAAAGAAACCTCGTTAAATAACGGAAGCAACTTAAGTGTAGCCTACATTGTGGAATATTGCCTGGTTTACGATGAGATTTCACCCCCAGCTGGCCCTTTCTGGATGATCGGGTTTCGTTGGGGGAAACGCTGTTCCATAACAGGCTGCTTCACCAACTCACAACCCCCCTCCCCCCAAGAAATCATAGGAAACAGGAAAATAAATAGGAAAGCATATCCTTCTGACATGTTTGTTTACATATGCGCACAGGAACCTGGGAAGCCGCAGTAAATAATAGAAAAGGCTCCTTTCTCTCCATTTGCCAATGAGGCCTCAGGTGCATCCTGCCCACACACCACAGGAATATACTCGGCCACTCACCAACTTCCTTGCTGTCAGCCCCCGCCTCCGAAATGCCGGACCTCTGCGCCCTTTCCTCTTCCGCATTTTCAAACGTTCGGTAGACCCACTGGGCCAGGCCCTGTGTCGGCAGCACAGAGAGGGGTCGTCACCCACGAGGAAGATCCAAGCATGGGAAAGACAAAGCAACTTAAGGAACACAATTTAAAAAAAAAAAAAATTGGGGGGGATTTGAACCCATGACTTTTGCAATGCTCTACTTGTTGAGCAGTAGTAGCTAACCCAACAGCTCATGCAGGAGGACTGCTTAATTACAGTAATTAGGCAGTGTATCGAGCCACTTTAAAAAGGTTTCTGGTCACGTTCAGAAAAGCAGAGTGAAAACACAGTACCGACAGCAACACAGTAGCTAGGTGATAAGAGACTGGGAATCTGACAATCTAGCATGAAAACAGTCAGAGATGAATCAGTGTATGCAAGGAGCTTTTCTCACCAGCTGCCTTTGCTCTTGACCTGTGCGGTGTGCTGTAAAGTGTTCCAGGACTTCCAAGTGGCTGTCGTTGTTGACGTTGTTGCCGTTGACTTTGAGGACACACTGTCCCGGCTGGAGACCCGCGGCGATGGCGACTGAGCCTAAAGCCCCAAGGAGGAGAGACATGATCAACGTAGACCATGTTCAAGCTGTTGCCTGGACACCACTGATCTGTCTGATAGGCAACTTTGAGAATGCAAAGATTCACCTTTTTGGAGTCAATAATGCATTCACTAACATTATCTGATAATTCATAACCACACATGCATAAACTTACACCATTAGGTACACCATCAGCATAATCAAAATATAAAAAAGCTAAATGCAATCCAGTTAACCCCAAACTCACAATTTCAGAAGACCTTCAGAGCATTTTCATTAAGGAGGCAGTGTTTGCAAGCATTATTTGCAATTTCATGTCAGCTAATTTCATATATAAAAATGTCATTTGATTTTTAAGTCACTGTAATGACCAGGCCATAATGTTTCAAACTAATCAGGGTAACACTCGTGTGTATTCTGCTATGAGACCCAGGAGTGTATGAAAACATGGAGGTAGAAAGATCAGACCTGGATACATTTCTGCATGCTATCATGTACTGCTGACAGGGAAAGGCAAAATCAGACTAAACCACGGCAAATATATTCAGACACAAGTCACAGCTCACATGAAATTTGGCCCTTGACAGCTCAGCAAAGCTGCAGCGAAATGAATTTAACCTGAAGACACAGGTCGGTCTACTCTGGCTCGACACCCAAGAGCATTAAAGTTCAGCTCAGACATTCACTACTTCTGCAAGCTCATTTTTTGTTGTTTTGTTTTTTCTGTGAAGCTGATGCTTCCTTCCGGCCCTGAGCGGGGTGGCTTTTGACGCCTGGTCTGTTTTGGCAAAGAATGCGGTTCATTCGAGGCCCGGATGCCTTGTAGATCAAAGTGCAGCCGTGGTACCAACTGAACGAATGAAAGCTGCTTTATTTATCATCTGCATGCCGTGATGTGGCACACACTGAGGGTAAGGAAGCAAGCTCACTTCCTCCAAGGGCCGGCTTTCTCTGAGTGTTGGCCCGGAAGGGAGAGAAGGTTACTTCTCCCCACAAGCTTTCGTCTGAACACCAGCTGTGCCGTAATGTGTCCAATTTGCACGAATGGCTCATGGCCAAGAGAATACCAGGCCGCGGGGTCCCAATGGTTCAGCACCGATGCAGAGTCATGAGGGAACAAGACATGAATAGGGCTCAGAAGACCTGGTCTCGCCCACCTTTCCTCACAGCGTGCACATGAGGGGGAGATTGACCGCAGATTTTGAAGGACAGGGCGTCCGGACAATCTGGTATCTTCACCATCCTGGAAGAGAGGCAACCCGACTGTCAACAGCAAGATAAAAATACCATCAGAACCACAAACCCAAACCATCATGATTACGTGACTAAATACTAGATTTTCCCCGATGACGTTAGTCACAGACATGCGTTTGAAACAGTGTTAACAGTGGTTAACACAATTAAAACTTATACTACCTTCACAGTGTAGGACAATTTGAGGACAGTTGTGGTTAACTTTGCGTATGAATGAAAGAACATGCAAGCACCGAAGATCACATCTGAAAACTGTGGAAAGTGGCTTTCAGTGGAAGGCAAAATTCATAAGAAGCAGCGCATCATGACTTGGGCTGCTGCGCTTCCCTGCTCTGGAGCAGCAAGAGATGCACCTTCACAATCAAAACTTATTTACATACCTTTATAGGCGTGAACTTCCATGAAGCCCACTATGGTAGCATCATTGAAATTACCAGTGACATAGGGTGACCTCAAGGGGTGGAGACATGGCCAGAGTGTGGCCTGGGCATTCGCTAGCAGAGTGACCGCCCCACTCACTCTTTGGCTTTGGTGGCCACCAGCAGCCGCAGAGAACGCCGGATCCCGAATGCCTGACTGATCATGGTCTCCACCTCTGCAACTGGCCTGAGGAACACCAGATCCTCGTTGATGGAGTAGATCTTCCTACCAACTTGCAGTCCAGCCATCTGTGGGGAGGCACAGCAGACTGAAATTGGAGCACCGAAGAGACCACAGACTATCGGAATACCGCCACGATAAGGCATAAATCACCAGCTCACGCACGCATGAGCTCACATGCATGAAAGCATACTGGTTGAATAGCTGGAAGTAAATTATTTTGGGCGGCAATCCAGGGCGCACCACTGAAACAATTTATAACTCCGGGGGAAAGGATCCTGGCTTTGAACCTCAGCTATCGTGTTACCCTCAAGCGGCAGAGGTCTCTTGTAACGGCAGTTTAGTGCCTGAGTGGGAAAAACCCCAGAATAGCCAAGTAATCGCGAGCAGTGCAGTGACCACCCAGCCCCAGTGTGAATGGAAGCAGGGATCATCCTGCAGACAGCAACATGGATTGGGGCAATCTACCAGCAGCAGGCCCTTTCTGACAATGAACCCCAGCACATCCGCCCGCGTTCGACTGAGACTTTATTTATGTGTGTGTGTGTCTAATTATGCATGAGAGGGAAATGGAACAAATGACTGTGTGTGCTCTCAAGCAGATGAACAAAGAGCATGTGTGTGCGTGTGCGTGCGTATTTGTGTGCACCTTTGCCTTCACCAGCGAGTTAGCTGCAGCGTTAGCATGCATCTAGCTGTGTGCGCGCCTTCATTAGTGACCAAGTACCCCAGGAGAGATGTCTTCGTTCATTTAGCCAGAGCCCCTTCCACCTTCCCCAAAGGACTGATCTACTACAGAATCCCTGAATACCCAGGGCCAGCAAGAAATAACATTTCTCTGTGTCTCAGCAATAATCTCACACCAAATGGATCAATTATAGATGAAAAAAGGGAAACACACGCGCACATCCAGACGCACGCACAAGCCCGCCCTAAATAGACCTGACTTTGATTTATAGTTCACGCAGCTCAGGAGAGTATGTTGTGAACAAAATTCCATTTTATCATCCGGTTCCAGGGAAACTCGTGACGACGGGGGCATTAATAATGCAGGGCCAGCATCTCCTCATATTTAACTACATCGCTTGTCCACTGGGGGAGGCATATCTGTGATTAGCCTCCACATATGAAAGCATCACTACTGGGGGGGGCAGAGAGACCCCCCTCCTGTCCCAGAGGCCTCACTGTTGTGGCAGGAGCAGGGCAGACAAGACAAAGGCCCTGACATATTGGGGACACTGAAGACACCTGACGGATAATGGCTGCTCTGTTCCCCTTCATCCGCTCTCTGGGCTCGAGCTCCTTTCATGCTTATCTGTCGTTCCTTTGGGTCGTTTCAGCCAGCCCCAAAAGGACGCCCCCAGGGAACAAGCCCTTGCTTTCTGATGGGGGTGTTTAGTATTCCGGTCTCCAAGTCCTTTAAGCTGGAGCTCCGATTCAGCGGCCAGTCTGGGTTTAAAGGGCCAGGGTCCATCCTGGTTGGAGTCACTGGCAAGGATGTCCCCTTCGCTGCCACACTGCAGTGGGACTGGGACCACGACTGGGACCAATGCGCTACATGGTGTTAATGAGGGCCTGATGAGGCAAGCCTAACTGCCGGGGGGAATCTGGCGGTGATGAAAAGGAGGCAGAGATGAGAGCCTGCCTGGAATAAATTAACAAAAGCCTTATCGGGCATCGGGCCTCTCGAGAACCAAGCGTCACCCACAAAGGCTGAGAGCTCTGAGTGGTGGGGAAACGTCACCTTCAGCTTTCACCTCACACCACAGTCATTATTCGATGGCCCAAAGCCTAAAGAACCACCCAAGAATGGGACGAGTGAAAGGGAAAGGAATGGGGAGGATGTCCATTAAATGGGTAACGAAGTCTCCCGACACTCACCTCAGCGCTGGAGCCTCTGCTGACCGCCCTCACCACGATGGCCTTGCTCTTCTCCTCGATCTCGAAGCCATAGTCATCCTCCTGGGGGTGGATCTGAGAAGGAAAGTCATTTGTTAGAGTAGCGCTGCCCACACAGGCCGCTCATATGGAGACTGGACCGTCGGGCACAGATTTAAAGGTGATCAGTCTCCATGAGTTCAGGTGACAGCTCATTTTGACACTCATTTGTCAAAGATGTCAGCTCAGGCGTCCTACAAAGAACATCTGATGGTAATCTTGGCATGACTTTCTCCCTTGGAGGGGTTTGGGTGACCCCACTGTGATTCAAACTATACAGAACAGTGGTTCTCAACCCAGTCCGCTGGTACTCCCCCAACCCCCAGACAACCCACATTTTTTCTCCCTCCTGGACTGTGTGTGGGTCCCCAAGGACTGGGTTGTGAAACACTGCTCTAGATTTCCCTTCCCTCATCAGATAAGCCATCTAACTCCCACTCTGCCTGGTTAAAGTACTCCACATTCCAACTTAACTGTCAATACCACAGCAAGAGTGGAAATAATAAGCAGGGCAGCTGGTAATCGATGGGTAGTGGACGGAGGGCCTCAGGGTTTTGGCTCTAAACAACACCCATTTCCTGTCAGCTTAATTTGGCATTTGAACGGCTCCGCTTGGGGGGCCCTTTCTTGCACACGCCGGTGCCTTTTGTCTCGACCTTTCCTCCGATTCTTAAGACACCTGCAGGAAAACATCAGTTCTTATACATCGTCAACATTCCAGCGGGGCGAGAGAGCAAGAGGTTTGGGTTTCTGTTGCACGCACACACAGAAATGAAACCACAGGGGAGAATGACCCCAGAGCCACGGGAAACAGGTGGGGGGGAGCTCGCCCTCACATAGCGCAGACACACATGGAGTTTGCAGGGTCCGGACAGAGGTGGTGGGACCCACATGCACGTCCGCCCACTTGCTTCCAGGTTGTGTTCTTCATGTCAAACAAGCACGGCAGATGTGGAGAGAGACACTTAACGTTGGACATTCTGAAACGCTTTAAAAGCTGGGGTCTCAAATACTATGAGTGGTGAGCCCCCAGACCCCACAGCAACAGAAAGACAGACAGAAAAATACAAACACCGACACCAGGCAGAGAGACACAGACACTTAGACAAACACACAGACCTGGACGCATACACAGATAAAAAAAAAAACACAGATCGACAGACACAGACAGACACATGCACACAAATACAAAGAGATGCCTATAGACAAACAGAGATAGATAGACAGACAGATACACAGCCACCCCCTGAAAGAAAGATCAGTCTTCACGGATACATCTGCTAATCACATTAAAGCCCCTCTCTTTGGGAACTCACTGTTCTTCTGTGGACTTCGATCAAACCATGACTGTCCTTCATTACCACATATGGTAAATGGACTGCATTTATTTAGCGCTTTTCTACTCTACCGAGTACTCAAAGCGCTTTACAATACATGCCTCACATTCACCCATCCATACACACATTCACACACTGGTGGAGAAGGCTGCCATGCAAGGTGCCAACCTGCACACCGGGAGCAATTTGAGGTTCAGTGTCTTGCTCAAGGACACTTTGATGGGGGTCAGGAGGAACCAGGGACCAAACCTGCCTGCAACTGTCCAGTTGCTAAACGATAGCACTACCTCCTGCGCCACCATCTTCCCCAATGCACCATAGACATTTTTAGTCCAGCAATGCTTCCAGGTGGGGGGGGGGGGTTAGCTTTTCGAACCGGCGCCAGGAAGGGCTCAACACACAAGCTAAATGTAGCTGATAAAGTCTGTGCTAAGCCCCATCTTTTCACAATGACGGCTTCATTCGATAAAATACACACAGCTTTTACCAGAGTGCGAAAGGCTACTCCCAAAGGTCAGTTCAATTACGCACCAAAAGAGCATTAAACACTTTTTAATGACCTGGCTATTACTGGGAATACATGTCACCACGGGATTAAACGAAGACAAAAGCAACCAGTAAAAAAAAAAAAAGCCTTCCTGTCAATCAAGTCCAAGTGTGACCGGAGGTCTGCTTCCCTGAAAGCGCTAAAAGCTGCGCTAAAAGCTGCGCTAAAAGCTGCTAATTCCCAAAATCAGCTCCATTTCATGCACTTACGCTGGTTTTCTGTACAAAGCATTAACGTGAAAAGGGGAATGCATAAAACGCCGCTGCTTTGTTCAGAGGCGATACCCTCCTTTTATTTAATCTAAAATGTTAGAGGATTAGCCGTCCAAATATAAAGAATAAGATTAGCGAGACGCTTCTGGGCTGTATCGTCTTTGATGGGCTATAAAACACGTTTTCTTCCTCACGGGGGATTCCGGCTTGACAGATGCCTCCATTTCATACCCCAGCCATCTGACATCCCTGACGTACTTTTCTCTGCTGATCGCGACCTCTAATTATGCTCTTTTTTAAGCTCATTGGCCGGGGTGGCCCCAAGATGGCTGCCTGCGTACATGCACCCCTTTTCCGCGATCACAAACACAGATCCAGAGCCACGCATCATGCTGGGCTGGGCAATTTAATAAAAGGGGGCCTCTGAAAAGTGCTCTGCTGAGGAAGATGGGGTTTAATCCGCTTTGTGAGGGCTGGGGGGTGAAATAACATGCTGATGTCTGAAGGCGAGAAAGGGGACCGTGTCTGCTGCACGACGGTACAGAGCTGTGAACAGAATACGGTTATAATGAGAGACACATAAAGACAGACACGGGGAAATGCCTGTTTCAGCAGCACTGCGTCAGCTTTGCCAGGACGGGATGACCAGAGGGGGCTCCCGCAGCAGAAACCCAGCGGGTCAAAGACGGGACGGCCCGGAATGTTCTACTACTTGGCACGTGCATGAACATAACCAAAAGCAAAAGCAGATGGTTTGAGCGGAGCTGGCTGTAGGTCCTCGGTTACTGTGTGTACTTTGGTTCTGAGGACTGAGCAGCCTTGGCCAGTCATGGTACTGCCAGCAATCCAGATTAGGATTGGTCCGATTAGGTCGTCCAGAAAAACCCCAGGACCGCCAACTGCAAGCTCATCCCGTACTCTCTCAAAGAACAAGTCTTTTCTGCTGGTACTTCGTTCCTTGGACACAGCTGGAATCTTCCTTTAAAGTTCTGAGTGACGCACGTTTAACAGAGAATAGTCACTGAGAAATAAGACGAGGCCACCAACAGGATTGCTGTCACTAGCCCACATGTCTACAGATAGTAGATTTCAAAAAATATCAAAAAAATAAAATATCACTTCACATGGAAAAACACTTGTTCTGGAAAGTTCACGTGTGCTCAGATGCACACATGTTTCACAGGGCAGAGATCCCTGCTCTGAATGATCTCACTCATCCAGTCATCAAATGACCTTCTAAGGAGCATCACCTCAAGCTGGTATTTATCTACTAAACTAGATACAGTGGTACCTCGTTTCTCGAACTCACTAGAACTCAAATTTCTTGAAAGTTGAACAAACCAGTTTGACCTAGATCTTGATCTGAATATTACAAGTCGACCCGTGAACGCCGACCTAATATAAATTGTACGCGCCAGGAAATGAGTCATACTACAATGCAATTCTTACTTGAATGCC
>JABFEA020000110.1:5290453-5303686 GCA_019775915.2 Cyphomyrus plagiostoma | reverse complement strand
CCAGACTGGGTAAACAAACTGAAATGCGGACTTAATACGGAGGACAAATGACCAGAAACAGCTGATCACATGGGGATCCCACACGAGGTTAAGGAGGGGGCGTGGTACACAGAAGGAGCGAACGATTGGGGCAAGACAGGGGTAATGTTGGGATAAGATCTTTATCATTTTGGAAGCCATTAAGAAGAAAAAAATGCTCTTGTTTTATCCTGTTCATTTTATATTTAAATGCTTAAAAAAAACATATCTGGCTGTATTTTTGGGGGGCCGGGAACCAATTAATTAGTTTTCCATTATTTCTTATGGGAAAAATTCGATTAGAACTCAAACTTTTTAGGATTTGATCCGGAGTCCGGAACAGATTAAGTTTGAGAACCGAGGTACCACTGTATTTCCTTATTGAAAGTGACCAAAAAGTTCTCGTCCAGCCAACACGTAACCATTTTAGAGAAGCTTAGACACGAAATTAACTGATACTATTATGGGGGCTCTGCCATCTTTGGTGTTCCAGAGCAGCAGGTTAAACAATAAAATAAGCAAGGCTCATTCATCTGTCCATTCACTGTTAATGTTATTGCTTCCTGCCTTTGTTACTGCGCCTAAAAATGATTGCTGCACAGCCAAGTAAAGTCATCACGGATAGTGATGTGGGGGAAAGGTGGGGACTGGGGGATGGAGATGGTGCATTAAGTTGAGGGCACAAACGGGCATGAGCTATAAGGCATAACAATGACAGTTACACAGGGCATGGAGCACGGATCCAAGTGCATGGAGATAAGCAGAGGAGACTCACCAGCAGAGACTTTGCCAGGATGTTCTCGATCAACTTGAAGTCATTGCGCAGCTGTTTGTTTTTAGAGCCTGTGCCCTCCATCTCCTCGTCGGCGTAGAAGCGGAAGAACTGCGACTCGTCCTTGAACTCGCTCTTCTCCAGCACTGTGGGCAGAACAGTCAGCGTGTCAGAGACTTTGCTCCTTCAGGAGGACAAGTGACTCCAAGGTCGACCCAATTTTCCAGGCAAATATACCCCTGAAAATCAATTATTTCAATGTGCCGGCAAAGTAAAAAAAAAAAAATTGCTGATGCACTGACAACACATTATTTAAAAAAAAACATGCCAAATGGTTCAGTGCATTATAAATCAAGGTAAAAACAAGGGAAATGCAGGGTAAAATCATGGTGAAATGATAAAACAGTTTACCATAAACTAGACAGAACGGGGAAATAGCAACGTAATCCTGTATGACCTCAAAACCGTAAACACTGTTCCTCTTTTGAAGATGAGACATTTCTGTTATTTCCTATTTCCATGTGTTTTCGGAGACGTTCTGGAAGCACAGACTGTTCCTGTGTTTCGGCCTCAAAAGCAGATCCAATAAAAACATCTCTGAGGGTTCCGAGTGCAGAAAGTAGACCCCCCCTCCCCCCGCTGCCACGAAATGACCCCACCAGCCCCCCTCCCGTGCCACATTGGGTCCGGGGTCCTGCTACCAGGCAAAACTGCTTCTTGCTTGTTTATTTGCAGAAACCTGACTACAGCACCTCCTCCCCGCAATGAGGGAGTAATGCCTCATACCCTTTGAAAAGTTCTCACTTGCAGGCTGTTTGTTTTTCCTTTCCTTGGCGTTATGGGAATGCAGGCCCATTGGACTGAGGCTGTCAGGAAAATGCATGTATGGAGTAAAACAACAGGTCCCCTAAGTAAGTCTGCCGCTTAAAGTCGACCACGTGGATCAGATCTAATCAGGTATGGGAGAAGCGGTTTGGGCTGCTGTGCATAAGGGCCGTCAAATGAGGTGGGGTAGTGGCCGCGGCCACAATGCAACCCTGCTGAAGAAGTTAATGATGGTTTCACACAGAAAATCTGACAATGTGTTGCTACAAATGAAATGATCCTTATTAAATCCCAAAGCACACAGGTTTTCAGAGCATGCTGCCCCTGGAGCAGGACTGACCATGGTGCATGAATCCACTGTTGCAGAGTCCCACGCCTAGCATCACGGCATCCTCCCGCGAAGAGCAGTCACCCTGGAGGAGAAACAGAGGCACGCGGTCATAGACGAGTCATGTGACAGCCTGCCAGCACTCACCCCACGACAATCATCTTAGTCTTTTTCCTTTAAAGGACATCCTCTGTCTGCCTTCATACGTCCGAGGGGACATCATAAAATCAACACATGCAAAACAATCACTCTGGGAACGAGAAGGACCCCCTTATTCCACTGTGTCGTTTAATGACCTAAAGACAAAACGGAGGAAGCGCCATGTGCACGACCTGACCAATGAGAAGCCAAGGCCTATGGACCCGCCCTGAACGCAGAGACTTGGGTTCGAATGGCTCCGGGCGGCGGCAGCTGCGGGCCATGCTCACATCCCGTCCACCTTCTGGTGAAAATGCAGCACTGCTTGGGGACTGGCCCAAGTATGTGGAGGAGAGGCCCCACGGACCGTGCCAGAGTGGCGTGCGTCCATAAGGGGGGGCCAGTCAGGCCTGGTTTGCACATGGTAAGGAACTCGTTAACAATGGACCACGGGGAACCGTCTCAGCAACTCCCAGCTGGACTGTAACCTTTAGTTGGGAGAACACAGCCTCACTCCCAGCCTCATGCTGGATTTCAATTTCAAAGAAGCGCCGCGGAACTACAGAGTTTTCCTGAATAAACCCAAGACATCCCATTGATACTTAAATGTCCAGCACTCTTGTGGGAAATTCAGGATGCCCCTTAAACCAAAAATTACTTATTTTTATCAGCAGGGAGCAGACGATTAAGCCGTACCTGTGACAGCAGCCAGTCCACAAGCTTGCTCGCCGGAATCACCGATTTGAACGTTTTCAGGTGATAATCTCTGTCCCTGAAGGAGAGAATATCATCAAAACCAAAAGGGTAGCGAAAATGGTTAAGTAAACATTCTAGGAGACATACACAGACTGCCCTGCATGGAAGATAAACTTTTTTAAAAAGAAATTTCAAATAAAAGCACTTCTCTAAAGTAAGATTTGTGTTGGCAAGTCACATTTGCACCCAGGGCATTGTCCAAGATCGGTGTTTATCACGGTGGTAAACAAGGCTGCAGACTTTATTTTGACAGCTGATAAGGCTTTGTAATAAGTCACCGAAAAATTTTAAACACTGCGGTCTGAACACACTAGAAATGAGTTGTTTTGCTGATGCTGGTGAAGCCAAACATATTATTTAAAGCACGAGCATCCTTAATGAAGGATGCACTATAACCCTACTGCTACTCATAACAGGAACGGGTAGGGTGAGTACAAAACAAGCTGAATGGTGCGGACTGAGCAGCACTCGCGGATAATTATCGTATCAGTCAGAACATCTGTTCCAACATTCTGTCATCGATGGTGTGGTCTTGGCCACCACTGTGAAAAGCAGGGAGGCCGCCTCTGTACCTTTAAGAGCACCGCAGGGAGTTCTAAGAAAACAGTCTGGTTTGGGGGTTTAAAATAGCATTGAGCCACTTTGTAAAATCTGTAATAGAATGATCAAGAGGATTTGGGGGGTGGTGGGGTCACAATTTCCTTTTACAATGGCATCACACCACCCTTTATCTGGTTCTTTTTAAAACCCATTCAGCTGTCAGGACACTGCCTGACAAAACTGTTCAGCCCGAGATTCTGATGCGTCTTAGGGCCGCCACAGTCCTCAGCTTTGGGCAGAGGCTCTTCTTGACGGTGTAGCACAGGTGTTTGCTCACGGCTGTATCACGCATCCCCAAAATACGCATATCACCGAAATGGCAAGTTTAAAGTTTAGAGGCAATGTAATTTTATTCCGCCAAATGAAAGTCATTTTTTAATTTCCATCAGAAACAGCTGAGGCCCTCCCTGCAGTGATAGCTTATCCCAATGTTTCAATCTGAGCCTGGGAATTGGGAGGGCAGAGGTAACGACACACTGTGCGGAACAGGATTAGGATTAATGAAATCACCATTTGAAGCCCGGGCTAATAAAACTGCCTGGGTTGTTTTGGTTTAATCCATTTCCCAGAGGGGAACGAGGGGACAATTCAGAGCGTCTCAGGTCAGAGGATCTGTACCACATTGAGGAACACAGCCACATAGAATTGTGGATGGAGACGGCTGTGACGGCTATGACTGCTATGACGGCTACCAGCTCAAACAAGCTCCCCGGCCCAGTGGAAAGTTAGGACCACGCCCATTGGTGAGAGATGAGCGAGAGGGCACTCACTTGACGACGGGCACGTAAAGGCTGTGGAGCCGGCAGTAGAGCCTGACGCCCTGCGGAAATGATGGTATTATTAGTCACACTCTGGCACATGCTCACAATTAACAATTCCAATAGAAAATAATTATAATAAATATACAGGGCCACTTTACAAGAGTGCCAATTACAACAAAGGAAGCTGGAGATCACCAAGAGCAGAACTTCCTTCAGAAGCTTTAAAAAAAAAATAATCATGTAAATTCCAAACACTGCAGCCTATTCAGGAACAGCCAATCACTTCCCACTCAGAAGCACTGCCTACTTCTGATTGGCTCATCTCTGTAGTTATACATGAGTGGAAATGGAATCAGCAGTTCCACGTGTTGGTACAGATACCTTTGATATTATGTCCTCCATCTCACTCCTGGCCTTGTATGTTCCATCGTCATAGCGGAAACGATACAGGACCTGCTCGTTCTTGAACTGATGCTTGTCAGATACTGGAAAAACGAAACAAAAATCAATAAAACAAATCAGACCACAAGAATCATTGTCTTGTGGCACTATAAAGTCAGGCTAAATAAACATAACCAGTATCTCTCAATCCAGTCTGTTGGCTTCCCCTAGACCGGCCTAATTTTTGCCCCCCTCCCAGCTGCCAGCACACCTGAACCAAACAATCAAGAGCACCAAATACCAGGTACAGGTGTCTTGAGAGCTGCGAGAGGGGCTCAGCTGGACATACCTCAGGATGATCATACAGAAACTCTTTCAATTTCTGAGCTTAAAACAGAAACCCTAAGCCAGTACATACCAGATACGCCAATACTCCAAAACAGAAGTATGGAGGGCGGTAAGAATCCCAGACATTGTTTTTGCCTAACCCCAAATATCAAGAATGCAATAGTTGCATCCTTGCCAACGAGAACAAATCCCATGATTCATTGCATCCCGAGTTCTTTCTTGGGATGCAAGTTAGCATGAACGCCCTTGCAAAGAGCACAAGTATGATCTTGGCACTCTTGATAATGAGAAACCCCCCTCCCCCCCCCCCACACACACACAACTACCTCCAAGTTCATCACAGCAACAGTAAGTTATGATGGTATAACCAGGATGTGTGCTCCCAAGAGTAATGAGATTCAATGCTTGTTTATTTTCGATTCACGAGTGACCTAAAGTCTGTTAGATTCAGGGAAATTCAGAAAAGCAGGCCCATAACCTCCAACAACATAATTATTGATGGGCTACAAGTGGGAATGTCAATGTGTGGAGTTCATGAATGGCACAACGTTTCTTTCGAATCAGTCTATTCAGTCAGAAATTCCCATCACATATCAGCTCTCAGATTATGGCAGAATTCACACTTCTGTGTTGAATCATAAAGGGATTTTCTATCCTCTTGGGCCTTAGAGCTATTTTGTCCGCAGGCACGAAACCCAAAAAAGACATCAATAATTTACAGAGGCAGAGTAACCTTTCATTTTCTATGTATGATATGCAAATTACAGCACTTCAAAAAATAAAGGGAGGACAAACATAGGCAATAAAAATACCCTCCAGGGATTGCAAATGGCATCGTAAACAATAATGCACGAAAACCGCTTCTTTCCGCAAGTTTACGATGACGTAATGGTAAAAACTACAAGCTCATCCTGGCTAGTTTCTTCTTTCCGGCGCCACATGCAACATCATGCTAGAGTGACTGGGCTCCGGGGCAAAGTGAACGGGGGCGTGTTCACGTCGGTGCTGTCTCACCGTGATGGATGAGGCCATTTTCCAGCAAGGCCTGGCCCAAGTTCACGCCCTCCTCTGCTTTGCTGATCTCGCCGTTCTCCAGTAGCCAGGACACAAACTCACTACGGGGTATCAGAGGAGAGAGGTCAAGGCGGTAAGTGCCTGAGAAAGAGACTCCTTGTCTTTTACCCTGACAGTCTGTCAGACTCCTCAACACCCTGCAGCTCAGCACCTGATCAGGGACACGGACAGGGATGGGGACAGCGACAGGGACGAGAACAGGGATGGGGACGGGGACTGAGCACCTTGCCCCCCCCCTCCCCACACACAAACCTGCCCGCCCACCCACCCTATCCACACTCCTCTACCTCCTCCCACCGCAAATACCTCATCCCAAACTCGTAGCACATGGTCACGTTTAAACAAAAACCATTCTGCACCAGGAATGAGAACTTGTACTGCACCGCCTACAATTCCTATTCGGTTCATGTGAAGTTGCTGCGCTGCTGTGTCCCGTCTTTGCACTTCACGTTGTGTAGTACGTATCTGAAGTTTGTCTAGTCACTGTGTAAATGTTAGCGTTTCGGAGTATATTGTTTAGTAAATGTGTAAATGTAGCACCATGGGGCTCAGGAAGGGGAAAAACAAGAAGTTCAGTCATGTGGATGGGGGGCAGTGGAGACCTTTCAGCTTCTCCAGAGCTCTAACTTCACCAGGGGTGTCACACAGCTTAATATTAAGAGGACATGGCTTCATAGGCACAGCACGCATGAGTAACAAGTACAGTGCCAGTCAAAAGTTTGGACAACCCATGCCGCCTACAAAGGAGAGTGACAGAGTCGCAACACATGACCTGGCCACCTGACCTAAATACATCAGAATTAAAACATTTTACAGAATTTGATTTATTTAATATTTTATACAACATGACTGAGTATGAAAAATAATAACACAATCAACAACTTTAATCAGTTTTTCCCTTAATAAAACAAGTGAAAGTATTACCTAAATAAACTAATTAAAGGGCAAAATGAGCTCTCTCTCCCTTTGCATCTCATTTGTTACTAGATACGCACATGCCAGTTGTGCGAACCAGTTAAGTTAGCAATAGAGCAGGAGAGAATGCCTTCTGATTACCACAAGCTCTTAATACTGTAAACGCCTCCGTTTTATCGCCTCAGATGGAAATGCCAGTATCTCGAACCCAAGTCTGTGGTGCATTTTCTGTTGCACATGGCAGTGCATGGTGATGCCAAGTGACATGCCACCGGAGAGAGGTATACTGCTAACATGAGAGGCAGCATGCAGAGTATTGCATAATTTCTTGTACTTCAGGCATCAAACGAAGCAGGCTTAGTAATGAATGATGCATAACTGGGGGCTGAGCTCTGTACCAGAACAACAAGCTCTCTCGCTACTGAACTGTGCCTCCCTGTGCTCCACAGCAAATTAAAAACCACCACAAGTTTGCGCCCCATGGGACTATAGGCAAGTCTCTTAAACACCATTTCTGGGCCAAGAATGCAAAACTCGAGAGCTTAAACTGAGAGGCGGAAGGAGTGATTTCTCTCTACTTTTTTTTCCCCTATTCTATGCTTTTCCATCTCTTCTGAGTCTGGACATCGGTCAAATACTTGGATGACAAAGTCCCTGCATTCTCAATCCCAACTTCATGACTTAGGCCGTTTTCTCAGTCCTGTCACTACTTAACCGAAACAAATTCCCGAAACCTCAGCGAGGTTTGCAGAAACGCAGCTGTGTGTGTGTGTGTATACACATGCAAATATACCTATCTGAATAAATATGGGTCCGTGTATCAATTTTAATTCTTTTTGTCTTTTTTGCTGACTACAGATGTGTCCTGATAATTAAAAAAATTTATGTGATTTACAAATATGTGCATCTCAGCCAAACACAGGAAATGCAGATAGAGGGAGGTAATATAACAGCCAGAGGCATTAGAGTATCTATGCAGTTTCCAAAGGCTCAAGCAACACTAATCTGGAATCTGGTGGCAATTCTAGAATTTTAAAAGGTGGTGGTGGGGGGGGCATAAGAGGGACCATGCATAATTCACAGAGAGGCCAATCTTATCATTAGCTGGGAATTTGTTTTGAATTGTTCAGTGACAGTAAAAGAGCCAATCAGCTTTCAGCTGGGGCCATGCGCCCTTATGGTGCCGCCCCTGTAAACACCCCCGGCAAATTTCAAACAAATGGTCCATCTATGCGAGTCACTGGAGATCGTTCCAGAAAGGCCAGGGGCAAGATCAGCAGACCCAACCGAGGGAGAAGAATAAACATTGTGTTCCTGTGTGTTCCTGTTATAACCTCACATGAATCTTTCACACCGTGTGCTTTTATCCCAGCTTGTGTATTGGGGAAGGTTAGGCCAACTTCTGCATTCTCATCTGGCCTCAGAGAAAACGGCCAAAGAAAGAAAAAAAGACCTGCCATGAAAATCATCTCTGACCGTTATAGCTCAGACGTCACACAATTCTGCTGTACTCCAGAAGGCTCTGTGACAGCAGGCCCATAAAATATGGGCTTTTATCAGCGTGCAAAGGTTCAAAAATACCAGGCTATTTTAGTCACATCTTGGATATCTATTATAGGCAGAAACTGGAGAAAAACATGTCAGATGTTCCAGTAAGTTGTGAAACGGCCACTGCAGAATACTATATGCCACATCATGGGCCTGGGAAAATCTATCAGTAAGATCTGGAAAACATATCTTTATGATAGAGCTGAAACACAAAGCTCCCAAATCGAATGCAGCATGTTCTTCCATCCCCATGTCGATGTTTAAGGTCACACTTCTGCGATAAAACACCCATGAACCAAACTGTAGATGGAGACGACCCTGAGGCCTCACGCTGAAGCATTACCAAGCTGAGGTACAGAACGTGGTCACGTAAATAGAGAAGATCTAATGCTAAAGTCTGCTCGTTCAAACAAGGCATTCGGTGAAAGGGAGCATGCCTGTGAGCGCATGCCTGTGTGCCTGCTGTGCTCTCTGCACCTCAGCACCTGTGCATCCTTGCTTGTGTCGTTGACATTGCTTACCCCGCATAACACCCCCACCCATATAATATAAGCTCACAACCAGATGAGTAAATGTGACCCATCTGCGTCTTTTGGAGACTTAAGTTTCATTTCTCATAAATAAAATGAATGCAGAATGGCACTATTACTTAGTTCTTGCTTCAGACTCTCTATGAAACAAATTCATGCTAAACTGTTTATCCGTACCGAGTCGAGAGAAGTGCCCTACTCCCCCCTGGACTGTGGCAGGCATGCTCACTTTGAGCCAATGAGTAACGGAAAATGCATTTTCGCCCTAATAAACAGAGCCCTCGTTCATACACTGCTGGGAGAGGCCAAGCTGGGTGAGGGGGGGGGGCTCCCCAACACGTCACAGAGCGGCCTGTCCCACGGCAAGCATGGTGCGCCCTCTAGCACTGACCTGGGTTCAATGCCTGCAATGCAACACTAAGCATCTGGGGTAAACAAAGTGGCTTTGGAGGCTCCACTGGCTCAGATCCACAACACTGTTTAACGGTGAGGACCACTGCATACGGCCTAGGGGCCCTTCAAATGCTGTTCAGATCCCACCCACAGCCTATATGCGGAAATGCAGGAAAGGCGTGACTTGGGGTTTAATTATTGCCCTGGGTGGCCTGCAAAAACCATATTTAAAGCTCAAAATATTAAAGTGCAAATCATCTCCAAGGTGACAGGTTTTACAAAGCAAATGATCTGGAGACCTTGAATCCAGGGATAGCTAACAGAAAATGTTTTCCAATTCTATAAACCAGTGTTTCCCAACCCAGTCTGCGGGTCTTATTGTCTGTGGGTACCCGAGGGCAGGATAGGGAAACACTGCTAAAAAGACTTCAAGCATCTACCTTCCAGCCGCTAATCCTGAGCTGGGTCATGGGGAAGCTTGAAGCCTATCAGCAGCAGCGCAGGGTGCATCCTGGGCAGGACATCATTCCACTACAGGGTACATATGCACACAGTTTACAGATTAATTAGCCTAGCTGCAGGTTTCTGCTTTGTGGGAGGGACCTAGAGTATCCAGAGAGAATCCACATGACTCGGGGAGAACAGGCAAAGTCCACACTCAGACGGTGGGAGTGGGATGGGAAGTCTGCTGCCCACAATGCCACCTACAGAGACCTCAGGGAAACGTGACATTTAATCAGCCTCTCAAGGCTGCGATGCTGTTTGCCCCATGTAGCCTTGCCCCGTGGCAAAGCCTCACTCCGGGGGCAACCTTCTGCCTGCTTACTTTCCAAAGAAGCACTTGGGGACGACAGACAACTTGCGCCGGCGATCCTTGATCAGGTGACGGCTCCTGCTCATGATCATGTGGTAGAGTTTCTCCCCCTTCTCGGCGATCATCATGTAGGCGTCCCGCTCCATCCCCAGCTTCAAGCCTGCAACAAGTAAAGGGGAAAAAGTTCACAAGATGCTTCATACACTGCCATTTGTCTGGCGGAGTCTGCTGGAAAATACCATGCAGTTCAGATAGGGCCTGGCTGCTGATTAGACGAGTAATGTTTTCTACAGTAATTAGCACAGGAAATACCATCTGAAATGCATTTATTAGTCTTCCGATTTGTTCTGTGGCAACAATCAATAGTTCGCCGATCTGGAGAGCGGACGTGGAAGAGGAGAACAGCGCATGTGGGAGACCTGGAACCCAGCTCACGGCACAACGGCCGTATCGATCCTGATGACTTTCAGCCAGATTGGCACGGTGTGGCACAGGAACCTGGGTGATGCAAGTCTAAACAAGGTCTGGGAGACCAGAGTCCCTGCGGGAAACGCAGAAGGGCGGGAGTCAGGGATGCATCGGTCCGTCAGTCTGGATGCAGGGGCGCGAGGGGCAGACTGTGGCGGCTCACATCTGGGGTTGCCGGCCAGAGGGAAAACAGATGTTTATCTCACCAGGAAGCACACAGACCAATGGTGGGGGTGCTAAAGCAGTGGTTAATTAATCTGCAAGGCCAGTGCACAGTGACTCAGTTCATGCCAAGTTCAGAGCAGGAGCTCAGGAAAATCAACGGAGGGCAAAACCGCGAACAGAAGACATATAAGTCTTATATTTTTTCCAGGACAGACAGGTCGTGGAAAAAAAGGGAAACTTTCCAACGATACAAGGTTCACCCAAAGGTCACGTTGACAAGTAGCGTGGGAGCCGTGGACCCCCACATCCCAGTTGGAGAGCCCCACTGGGGCGTCTCAAGACCAGTCCCTGAGGCTGGTGTACAGCAAAGGGAGGCTGGATTAAGAGCCAACAGCTGCTGGAGAGGGGCAGGCTGGGGAACAAAGAGTGGCTTTCAGGGGAGGGGGCAATTCCCAGCAGTGGCCCCACCCACAGTGTGAGCACCAGCTGCCTCTCACTGCTCCATGAAGTATAGCACTGCAGACCCGAAGCTGCCCAGATTACACCATCCTACTGTGAGAGGGCGTGGCCACTCCTAGTCTGCTAATTGGCTAGTATCTTGACCAATGACAGGTGTCACACCCACTTAATGGCATCCAGCAGCCACGTTGGCTTGTCGGCATCTCCTTCCTGTTCTAGGCGTCTGACGAGACATCAGATCACATTCTTGTGTAAAGCACTGATTTCATCACAGGCATTAAAAGACTTGGCAGTCCACCGAAGCCCCATAATGCAATTTTCAGTGTACACTGCCTTAACAGATCAATAAGCAAGCAGGAAAGCAGAGCCAGCCTGGCCGCTGAACAGTGCCCCCCTTGTAGGCATTGCGGCAAGATCACAGGCCACTGTTAAACAGGCAGATGACGCTTTGTAAATCATACCCATGGCACTGGGGAGAGGCTACGGCAAGCAGGGCCCAGCCAGGGGGCCGCTGCCACGCCTCCCAGAGGCCCCCAGGGGCATGGTGTGACTGATGGAGCATCTGCTGGCCAGGATCTGCTGCCAGTGGTTGAAAGCTGATACACATCCTAAAAGGGGCACTGCAGGTGGGATCAGATGCAGAGCGCAGTGGCTGCGGCAGGCTGCACATCAAAGGGTCGACCTGAGACCCGCCAGTATGGTCGATGAAGACAGGGGTGAGGATCATGGCGGTTGCATGAGTGCACAGAGGGTGATGGTCTGGAGCAACAAACATCTTTGTTTCCACTGTGTACCACAATCTACCACACCACCACCTTTGCGCATGTTTTGATAAGGAGCAATACTACAGTAATAACGAAACCCATTAAATAAAAACGATCAATAATCTTTTGTTTTGTTTATCGAATGACAGAGAAGCCAACGTTTCAGGGACATGTGTTATTGTGTTGTGGTTACCAGTTTCGGACCAGTCCAGAAATGCCACGCGTCTGAAACCTGACAGTATTAACCTTCACATCAAAGGCACAAAGTCAGCGCAGAACAGGTGCTCAGAAAACACTCACGAAACGTTCCTTTGAAGATTCTCAAGCAAAAGCAGTAAAAGTTTTAAGGACGGGGGGTGGGTGGGTTAAGGGGGTTAGATGAACGATGCTTCAGAAGGGCCGCGTTTCTCCAGATTAATTTCCAGGCTACAGAAGACATGGAACTGTGTCTTTGTAATTTAACAAGGATGTAATTACTGTAAATCCCCTGAATTCAAAGGGTTAATGGGACAAAATGGAGTTATTTACAAAGAGAACTGGCACAAACATTAATTTTCAGTGTTTGCTTGTTGCTCCATCCATCACGAGCAGACAAACACTCTCACTGTGCCTCACAACATAGAGGCTGAGAAACGTGGAGATGGCTCAATTTTGCTGTTCGAATGAAAATGGATAAAACAATGCCATTTTCCTTTCAATTATATTCATTATGTCTTTAAGTGATATGACAATACGCTTCCCTGTCTGGCAGCCCCTGTGTTCACGACAGTGAACGTCGAAACATGTCAGGAAAGCAAAACCTAAAAAATTAGATGTCTGATAAAAAAGAAAAAGCGTATTGTCAATGCCATTTTCCATTAACATAAGTACATCAGAGTGCAACTTTTCACATATACCATCATGCTCTCCTTTGTAACAGAAGTACACAAAGAAAAATATACAGGTGAGAGTGAAGCTTGGGGTCTGGACCACAGGGTCAGCCTTTTATTTGTCATCCCTGTAGCATTTCGGAGGTCAAGGGCTTTGGTCATACACCCAATGGACATGTGACAATTCTACTAAGGCCAGGGCTCGAACCAGTAACCTTCTGATCACAGGCACATCGGCCTAACCCACTGAGCCCCACTCCACCATTGCACTCCGCCCATGCACTGTCATGTCGTCGAGCTCTGATGA
>JABFEA020000110.1:5253059-5271585 GCA_019775915.2 Cyphomyrus plagiostoma | reverse complement strand
ACCCTGTCTTTCATTAAAAACCAACAAACTAAATCATGGAGCAGTTAAGAATGCAGACCACCTCTCCTCCTCAGTCCTTGACCGGCGTCTCCTGCTGCCACTTGAGGAGCTCCTTCCTCCCTGATCTCCTTTGGGTCTTTAGGTTCCCTCCATGACACACCATAACTAACAAATCAGTGGGCGGCAGTAATGGCTGCTCTCTCTGACAGACGGCTTGATTGTCACCCTGCTTGGAGCCGTTTGCGGCTTAACGTGCGAGCTCCAGGCCAACACTGAGAGGGCTGACACTATGGCTTATTAGTAAAGCCTGTATGAAGTGAGTCCGTCAAGGCACAGCAGAGAACATAACCGAATCTTAGCAGGGATCCGCAGTCTTTCGAAAACCACAAAACACTGTATGCAAGGTGCATAAATATTAACTAAATGAAAAATAAATGACTACCAGGAAAAAAATGAATTTTAAAGCAAAACAAAGGCACATGCGGCCTAACCACAGAAGCCAGTTTGAGAAATTGTTCTCATTCAGCACTAATTTAAAAGTACAAACTGCAGGGCGAGCTAAAATGAAAAGAAAAAAAAGGCTCATTGTTCCGCATTCAGATATTTGTGACACTGTAACTCTTATACGTCAAGTGAGATATGGCGACTCCACTTGAAAACGATTTGGGGTTTTTTCTACGTTTCAAAACAGGGTGGCCATGGTAACAGTTGCTACACAATAGGATTGGGAAAGAGTGATGGGAGACAGTGCTGGTCCGGTCACTGATAATGACGATGCTGATGTAGTAGGTTTCTTAAGTCTGTTGGTGTTCTCATTGGTTTTCCACAAACCACAGATTACGACTTAAAACAAATATAATTTTTTCATGTTTAAGTTGATTTTAATAAAACATAAAACGTGATCTGACCAAAGGTCAACACCATGGTGAATTCTGATGGACATTTTCATCAAAACAATTTTTACTAGACATAGTATCTGAAAACATTGAAGTGGGGGCAAAAAAAAAAAATCAAAACGTGCCGCAGAAATATTTTCTCTTACAGGGACAGGTTGTGCAAATATATTAAATTTCACCTAAAAACCATTTGGAAAGTATCTCCATAATTTACATATAATAAAATAATATTCATGTAACTAGCAGTAAGTAATACTGACATACTGTGTTTGTTTGCTCAAAACATATTTTGCAGTCTCGCATGCAGGACCATTATCGCCAATCAGCCACTGGTCCAAATGGCAATGTTGAAGCCACTCCAAGCTAATTTGCAGCGAGCCAGCCTGAAGGTGCCGGATACTCCCCCACAGCGATATGATTCTGTCCCCATGCTAACCCGACAGCAACCCCTAGCTGCATATCTCCATTCAGTACTCATTTCACACAGCTCATTAAGAAGGCCCAAAGTGCGGATGAGCAACAAACAGGTGTAAGCGATAAACAGAGCGAAATGAATACTGCCACTGTGACTTTACAATAATTATCTGTAATCCCTCTGATTTGTTCCACAATCAGTTCTTATTTTTACTTTTTTGCACGTGCTCAGGGTGAATCAACAATTTTAGGTCACTTCAGGAAATGAACTTCCTCTCTTACTTAAAGACGAAGTGATCCACCGCGAGAAGCTCTGCATGTCCGGTTCCCAGTAGCTAGAATGTCTGACATAGAACTATACCACCGCGTGCCTTCTGCTAAGGTCAGTCCGGTTTTTAAACCAAAGTTGGCTTCATTCTGGGAACCAGCATGCTCTGAAGGTACTGTATGTGTTAACTTCATGGGAAGGTTAAAAATATAGACTGATTATAATATTTTCTGAGAAAAGTAGAATTTAGCTGTGGCTATAGACACACTCACACCAGTTCGCAGCAGAAGGGAGCTGAGATGTTACTGATAAAATGCACTATGTGAGAAAACAGTACAGACTTCTAGTCTCGGGGGCAGCAATTCAGAAGGCAGCACCACAATACAAGCAACCTAAATGCAAAGGATTTAAAGAAGTTATCGGCTCGCCTTGCCATCAGTTTTAAGTAGACCACGGCGCGCAAGGTCACATGTTGGCACAAGCAGAAGTCAGGGGTTGCACCCTACTGCCTCATTGGACGGCACGGCCGCTAAACCATATGGCCCAAACGCCTCTTTTGTCCTTGGCTTTCATCTGGCCCGTTCTGCATTTCCAATTCGAGATGATGACCTTCCAATGGCAACAAGCAGAAATTCAACAGGACATTTCCATCCATTCACTCATCTTCCATAACCACTTCCCCAGCACTGAGTCACAGGAAGTCTGAAGCCCATTATATGAAGCAAAGGGAACTAGGCGTTTAACTCCAATATAAATGGTAAAATAAAGAACACATTTTAAATAAAGGAATGAAAATAAATAATACAAATATAAAATAAAAAAAGTAAACACAAAACACTCCATTGTCAATTGCTTTGTTCAACAAACTCTAGAAGCTGCCTTAACTCAGTTGGGTTCAGTTTGTTTGTTTGTTAGCCCAAAGGCAGCACATTAGCCGTCACAAAAAAGGAAGTGAAATAGTTAAACACAGCACTGAGGTCAAACAAAACCTGCCAGGTTCCCTTTACAGGACGGAGACTTCCGAAATGCTCCTCATCTCAGTAGACGTGCCTTAAGCAAATTCTAAAACCGGAACAAAAATGCTTCTGTAAAAGTCTCAAGATGTACTTTTCTATTCTGAAAAAAAACACCCCACAATGTAACCCAGAATTTAAAAGAAAGTGCAGAAAAAAATAGCACAGATCCTACATTAAATTTTGACAATCAGAAGTGTAAACTGAGCTGGTGTCATCTGACTCGGAACCAGTGACAAAAAGCAGCAAAGAGGACAAACATGAGAAATCATGAAGTCTGGAACAAAACACATGCGTGAGGTGATTCCTGGGCCCAGTGATTCGAAATGCATCTGCAAAGTTTAAAATATATACAGCACAGTGTAAAAGGCTTAGGCAATCAAAGAAAACAATGTTTAAATGATCTTCATGTTTATAAAAGTGGTTCAGCTCAGCCATTTCAACACATCTCCTAAAATCACACCAGCAACTGTCCAAAAGAACACCATTTTTTTCTTTTTTTAATTATTTAACTCATTCAATTAATTGCTTAATTGTGGTGAAATAAATACATGGAAAGATGGCGTGTTTAAATATATTTGTCCTATTTTCTGAGCAAATACATTTTTATTACCCAGATAAAGAACCTTAAAAATTTTCTTTGACTGCACTTCCACCAAGCCACATGTCTGTAGGTGATAGACTACCACCAAGACAGGGGCAGGCAGACACAGCCCTTGTCACACAAGGCCTGGCCCACCCCCAGAGTGGGCATTTGTGTCCCCGTTCATGTCCCCTGCAAGCCCGCCCGGCCAAGCGATCAGATGCCCACGACAGGCCGCGTCTGCTGAGTGCCAGCGAACCGAGGATGACCGGGCACCAAGGTGCAGGGACACAGATCCACCATATGTTCTAGCAAGGGTCTTCTCTTTTGTTTCCCCCTATTGGCCTGGGGGTCGGGGGATAGGTGGGGCAGCCTGCTGGTCTGACATTCTGCCGTCCATCTCCGCAAAAACGCATCACCGCTTAATGCGATTAGCGCAATTCCAAGCTCCATTTCGGCAGGGAGAGGAAACTGCTGATTGATTGCTTTGGCTGTGACCATGGTGCCTCTTGACTTTAAGGGTCTTCCTCATGCCCTTTAAAGCCGAGCTTTACTACCAGAGGGGTTGAACTGCTGTGGAGGAAAATGGCAATTAACTTCACACAGAGAAAGAAGAGACCTTTGATTTTGCAGACGACAGCACTGAAAGAACGCCATGATGAAAGACGATACAAATGTCTGTCTGAACTAGTATAAGAATATGCCAAGCAAACGGGCAGTATATCCCAGATCAAATGTTTATCTAGCTACACTGCATTAATAAGCCCATATACTGCTGTAAATGACAATAAGCTCTGCATAGTTAAATTGCATCCAATTGTTTGACCACCTGCATGCACCCATACAGTAGAGGCTGTAAGGGGGGGGTGGACAAACTGTCCGAGGTGAGGCACGCCACCCCCTTTCATGTGAGTGGTCAATAATAGACATGAGAGACGGGCCAATTTACACCTTGTGAACTTCTGTTCTCAGGAAGCTGAACACAACAATACGTTTCAGTAGCAGCTACTTTCGCAGCCGATTCCCTCAATAGCTTATGACCAAGAACACGTCTGATAGGAGACAGGGGTTGCAGAATTCTGATGGGCAAACACGGAAATTTTGCTCTGAAGTGCATCTGCAAGCAGGGGCTTGCCAGAGTTACGAAGGCAAAGAGGCCACCATGCGAGAAATCGGGTGGCCTAGACAATGCTGATATTAAATATTCTGTGGCCAGTGTTTGCGTGACAGCAAGACTGGTAGAACGCTGAACAGAAGCCACCTCACAGGGGGCTTTACATGCTATGCTACTGAGGGGTTAGCTCTCTATCAGGAGGGCTTTGTGGGGACTCGAGCTGCCCCTAATCCTATGATCCGGTCCAGCCAGATTCTCAGTTTGGGTCAGTCGTTTTGTGGCTCTTGCCATCAGTAAAAAGGATCATTCACAAATCACACACTTCAAGGTTATTCCCACCTCCAACAGCTTTCGTCTATGTCTACAGCAGCATGAATGATCGAAAAGAGAAGCATGTATGAATATCGTTTTATACTAAGCCACCAAAATGCAAAAGTGCATCAACGTGAGCAGCTTCCAAACAAAACAGGAAGGAAGCAGTGGGATTTAACGAGCCAAACGCTGCTCACATGACCAGAAGTGGTTGGATGTTTAAGGACTTGGTTCGCATAAAAGTCAGAGGTTTGAATTTGTACGGTGCAAGGGGTTTTGGTGGGGGGAGTGAAGAGTCGTGTTTTTGTAAGTTATCGGCACAGTCCAGCCACTTCCAAAGGCCCCTTTGTGTGAGGTGTCGGTGCTGAGCCACAGACAGGGACAGAAATAGCCTCTTTTGTCAGGGCGGAATGAAATATCACACCTTCCAGTTTAAGAAGCATGCAAGATTTTCACATAACCCTATAAGATCCTATAACATTTACTCCCCAAAATTCCCAAAATTTTGTGCTTAAATAAAAATCAATAAAAGGAAATCAAAAATAAAAATTCCAACTTAAAATGCAAAACTGAATAACTTTTATGCATGGTAAGGCTGGCAGCCATCAGTTCTGCAGAACTTAAGCCCTAAGCACTCATATTTTTCAATTCATTTAAAACACTGGCCAGAAGACATAAGCAGAAGCATTAATATTTCTACACATGGGAAATGCTTTCCAGCACAGAGGCCAGACAGCCTCCACCTCCCCAGAACAGGCTGTAGTGTAGCCGGGTGCATGTGTACATCAGCGGGCAATGACAATGAAGTTTTTTGAATGATATCTTTTGCATATATCATATGAACTTCAGGCAAAGTGTCAGTGAATAGGGGAGGGCATCAGACAGTTAGTTAGTTAAGTGACTTCACACACCATGCAGGCAGCTAGTGCTGTTTTCACAGCAAAAGGTAGGCCATGTAAAACGGTTAATAATCATTAAACAAACAAACGAGAACTTGAGAATGTAAAAACTTAAAACACAAAGAAAGCAATAATGAGATAACCCAGCAGTTTTAAGATTGTAAATGAGGTGCATGGGAAAGCAAAGGAACCACAGGTACCAGCAGGTCCGATGTCATTTCACTGTCCTTCGAACCCCATGACTTCAGAGTTCAATTTTCTCTGGGGCTTCAGCTCATCTCCTTTTTTCTTTTCCTCCAAGCCAGTGTCAGGGGGTCATGAATATTAATGACGGCTGCCACCCCCCACCCCAGTGTCCTTCACGCAACACAAAAAGATTAAATTTATCAGGAGTATATCTTGACCCAAAAGGTCAAAATGGCAGCAAACACTGCCCCTTTCCATTCCATTCACACCACTGAAGCCCAGGCTATAAACAAGCGTTTTGAAAACACAAGGTGCAAAAACAGCTGGGCAAAGGCCAAAATGACAGCCCGGATGCATGCTAAAGCTGTGGTTATATTAGAGTCATCTGTGATAATGCCTCATCTGCATTACGCATTTAGCACGAAGACGACAGCAGACCAACATTAAAGGGCCAAACAAACATTCCTGCCCTTGGTGGGATCACAAAACCTCATGACTTCAAACACAAAAAATGGCTTAATTTCACTCAAGCAAGTCTCATCTGACCTTACTGTGCAGAAAACTCCATCCATAAAACACAACACTATCTCCCAGGCCACAAGAGTAACAGGCATAGTAACACGGGGAATAATTCAGCTTTTCAATAGCAAGTCTTAGAAGTTTTTTTATTAAACGGTAAAAAAAAAAAAAAAATGTATAACTTAATAAATTACTCATTGTACACCAAAAGAAATGCCATTCTTTTCAACTTTTATTCTTCTTCATTATAAATTAGATTATGGTATTCAGCTGGCAGAAGCAGCTAGATAATTGGAGCTCCTGCCCCATTCAGGCCCATGTGATCCTTTCAAAGGCTCTGATGATTCAGCACTTTTCTTGAGACTGCCCCTTAGCAGCCTGGACCCGCTACAATGACCCACACCTCGGACTGTGCTATTAATGCTCGAGAGCCACTCCGTTTCATTCTGGTCCGTTCCCGCCGACTCTGGTGAAATGCAAATGCATCGGTAGACACTAATTGGGGAATCGCCTGGCCGATCGCTACAGGCAGAGCCAGAGCGCGGGGCCAGACCCTGGTGGCTTTTTGCGTGGCCCGGCGAGGGTTTCAGAGGAGCCGTCGCCTCCGTGGTGCAACGATGAATGGGGAGGCCTCCTCTGTAGGGAAGCGGAACAAAGGCCCAGCAGCACTTCGCTGAGAGTGAATGCGGAGGAGCCCCACAAGCCCCAGCCCTGACTGGCAGCCACGGCCTCGGGGGAAGGGGAGGGAAGGGGGACAGAGGATTTATTCATTGGACAGTGCAGAACCTATCGGGCCCTGGCGACCCTCCCGCCAGTGCTCTTTCCCCCAGTTAACGGAACCGGACATAACAATGTCCTCCTTCAATGTCGGCCCACTTCCTCTCCGGATTGGTGGGTTCATGGGTGCCTGAGCAGCTCACGCGGGCCGGAACAGACAGACAGGGAGTGGGGGCACCGGGAGGATGAGGGATCCGCGCCTCTGCCAGGGAGGGGAGCATGTTGCCTACTGAGAGGGACAGAACAAGGCCCAAACTCTACCCACGGTGTTAGGACACTTTGGGAGGGGCTGGGAACGGCACAATCAGCTTCCCAATAAAATTCACCTCACGCCTAAGTGCAGAAAGCAGAAATTTCAGGAGCTGCATCTCACAGCAGATGCACCATGCGGAATCATAATAGAGTGAAGGTACGGTAAGGGCCTCCAAACATCCCGATGCAAGGAGCTGTAGTCTGGGGCTCTCGTTTCGTCTTCTGGTTTATAAACTGTGGCATCTCTTTCGTTTTTATTTGTCTTTTTTTTTTCGTTCCATTGCAGGCAAGTGTAAACATTTTCATGGGCCGGGCTGAAATGATGCAGTAAAATGGCATTCTCAGCTTCTAGTGGGGTGGGGTGGGGTGGGGTGCATTCAATCTCAGCACTTTACAAGACTGACTTTGTAATCATTTAATACATGGATTGCAGCCTTGTTTATATATATTTAGCACTTTTACAAGTGACTACTTTTAAAATGAGGTTTCACCTTACATTTCACCACATAATTACGTACCCCTGCCCAGCCCCCAGCCCCCAATCCCCGCGCCAAGCCCCAAAACACAATCGCAAACATGTGTAGGACGTGAGCCTCAAGGCGCCCAGTGGAGCCCTCATCGCCGTGACCGAGGCTGGAACCTGGCTCTCCGGATAACATCTACACAGTGATCCTAAAACCTGCCTGGCAGGTATGAGTGAATCTGTCATTGGGGAATAAAACTATTTGCAGGAATGTGAGGCTTCGGGGGCCTGGCTCCCTGGCAGGCAACGGGTGTCGACTCGATATACACTGCGGGATCCAGCTGATCAAACGCCACACGGACACCAAATGGCCAAGATACCCCTGTATGCTTCCATCCCAACCGTGTGTCCTGGCATCAAGACCGGCACCCTCGGAGGGCAAAGGCTGTACCGGATATCATCAATGATCATGGACCAGCTTCTCCTCATCAGTAGGATGTAACGGATACAAAGGGAGATGGAGTGACAGAGATTTGCTTTGGTTCAAATTCACGTGAAGTCAAGGATGTTTGTGGTGTTTGACGTGAACAGTCACAGACCACTAGCAGCGATACAGTATGAGTATAAATGTTTCACTCAGACCGTAAACAACAGGGCGGTACAAATGCTTCACTCGGGTCCCATCCAACAGGGCGGTACAAATGCTTCACTCGGGTCCCATCCAACAGGGCGGTACAAATGCTTCACTCAGACCCCATCCAGCAGTAGGTTACAATTGCTTTACTTCTGCACCATCACATCTTTCACAAGGTGCAAAAAAAAGGTTTAGTCATCGTCTCACCATCCCTCTCCTTGTGCCACATCTAAATGCAAACACTAAAAAGAATTCCTATCATTGCGATATATGTTCTGTGTCGGCAAGTGATTCAACATAATCAGAGATCTAGGTGTGCGGCGTCAACACATCCAGGCAGGCACTGCTCTCGAGTTGAGACAAAATCCTAAATCGACATCAACATCCAAGGTCCAAGGCTCCAAGTAGACCATTAACCTGTGTTTCTCAGTGGCAGTTTTTTTTTTTTTTTTAAAAAAAGAAGCTATATTTTTTTATGAAGCTGGGCATATATTCTTAGAAATTGAGAATATACAGAACATGTCATCTTCAGAACACTAAAACCACACAGACATCATGGATCCTGACAAAAGAAAACATCAGCTCTGTCATTAAACTGAGAATTTATAGAAGGGTTAATACAGCTCCACCAAAAAGAAATCAAATACAGCTTTGCTTTCAGTGGCATAGATTAGCCTTTCAATTATGGGGACAATAAATCCATGGATGTTTGTCATAAAACAGGCCAAGTTAATCGCCAACAACCATAATGCATCAAAGTTTTCTGGAGATAAAATTATGGAACATTATCATGGCCACTATATGACAATGAATTCATCCATGCAGAAGTTACAGATAGAGATAAACGTATTTAAAAACAAAGAGAGAACAACCTCATGTAACCTGTAAATCTAGGACAAAAATATTCAATTACATTGCTCAGGATGTGTAAAAATGCATAAGTATACATTTCAGGAAGTAGAACTGTTTCTCATCTCTATATATGGAAGAATAAAAGCAGTGATCTTAGACTGTAACATAAGATGGTTTCCCTGCAGTTAATCTTCTCGATATATTACATCATAAAATAAGCCAACAACCAAAACCCACTGAAAAGCTCTTTGCATCAGACACAGCTACGTGAGATTCACATTAAAAGACAGATGGTCTTTTCCAGATCATCAAATAAGATGTTAGACAACAGCATTCGACCAGCGGGGCGTTCATAATCCTTTGTGAGAATTTTGCTCCCCCGGCCCCTTCCGGCTCCCAGGACATGGCGGAGCAGGGAGAGACACGCTGCCAGCTGCCTCTGGAAGACAGCAAGTGTTGCAGGATGGTGGCCGTAGTTGGAGGCCACGGTTGGACACCAAAGTTCAATCCCCACTTCCATAGACCAACATGATGGCCACATTTTCAGTAAACGCTAAAAAGAAAACACTGACCCCAGAAACTCCTAGTTTGGCAGTAAAGACCACACTGGTTGTTTCTCAGTACTACATATCTTGAACTATGAACCCTTCCAAGCTCTTTACTTTGTCTGTGGCGTTGGCTGATGTAATTTTATTTATTTTTTTTAACAGGCAATAAATTACACCAATCCAACTGCCTGCATTGGAGTCATGTTTTCATAAGGAAGCTTCATTCAATTGACTCCATATGGATTCTCCCTAAACCAACTTGTACTTTTGTGTCGGGTCTGTTTCATCCCTGAAATCGTAGCCATTTACCTAGACCACCAGTAAAAGTTCTGACCCCTAATGCCACCAAAAAAAAACCAGAGCACCACAAGGTCACCCATTAGAAAGTCACCTATTAGAAAGACATTTATAGGTTAGATTTGGTGATGGGAAATATTGAAGCACTTCAAATGGACCCAGTTAGGATGTCTGTCAGTCCTTCAATCTGACTGATTGGCCATGTTGGTCTATCAACTGAAAGTACCAACAGCCTCTGACTAATTATACACGCAAGAAACCCATGTCCATAAAAAGAAAATTACTGCAAATATTCTTTGCAGCTACTTACTGGTACTTTCCCAGTGGTCCCACAGTGACCTGCCACATCCCATTCCTGTCATCCACCCCACCGTGGCAGAGTCACTCGGCGCACCGTGCCCTGTCACAGCTTAAACACAACCTATGGGGTAAAGCCTGCTTTTTGTGCATCGGCGTTCCCGAATAACATTCAACTTCGAACCCACAGCACACACCCATGAACGAGTCACCATATGCCAGATGTTTCCCGCTGCTCCGAGATGCATCTCAACTTCAGTTTGTGACACTCTGAGCCTTCACCCAAGACTTCGTTACACACCCTCCATGAATCCGCCCACCATTTCCCCCCATAAGATATTTATCCAGAAAACCACACAAATACTCCACACTGCTTTTGAGCAGAGCTGGGAAGAGCCAGGTTTTAAAATAAACAAACAAACTATTTTGTTAAAGTCATCAGGCTGACTCATACAGAGATTATCTGGAGCTAAATAATAAATAAACAATATATTATTATTATCCATCCATCCATTTTCTAAACCGCTTATCCAACTGGGTCGCGGGGGGTCCGGAGCCTATCCCGGAAGCAATGGGCACAATGCAGGGAACAACCCTGGATGGGGGGCCAGCCCATCACAGGGCACACTCACACACCAGCCACTCATACATGCACACCTACGGGCAATTTAGGAACTCCAATCAGTCTCAGCATGTTTTTGGACTGTGGGGGGAAACCAGAGTACCCAGAGGAAACCCCACGACGACACGGGGAGAACATGCAAACTCCACACACATGAAACCCAGCTGGAGACTAGAACCCAGTTCCCAGAGGTGTGAGGCAAAAGTGGTAACCACTGCACCACCATGCCGCCCCCTATTATTATTATTATTATTATAAAAGCAGTGTTCAACCCAGTGTGTTGAGTTTGAGGCTCCACCCCATGCTTAAAATAAAGTCATCTTGTCACAGCACAGGTCAACTGGAAGGACCCCACAGAACATCTGATATTGTTGGGTCTTTCATGGTTGGGATGAAAGCTGTGGGAATAAGGGGATTTCTCATCGACCCTTTTCTACATGAAAAACAACTTCGGCTCCAATAATCATCCCTGTCAGGTTGTCATTCAATAGTATTCACATTATCATGCCAAAGAGACAACTACCATATTCAAAACAGACTGATTCCAGGCAGTTATGTGAGGCATGTCCACAGCTCAAAGGATTCAAATACAGTCAATTTTTAACAGTTACACAGGACAATGTAGAGTTTAGGCAAGGGAATATCCATTTAGAAGATAAACAAAACCCGAACGTAATCTCCGAACGTAAATGATAACCTCCAATGCAGTCATATGTGGATTCCTAAATCTTTTTTCCCCCCAAGAGTCATTGCAGAATCCCCTAACTGCAATGGCTGATGGGAGAGCCCTGATTGAACAGAGGACCCCTAAACCTCTCCTGCCACTTCATTCAAAATCCATCGCAGCTAATCAACAGTCTCTGAGCTCTCACATCAAGGCGGGCAGAAGAATCAACATCCAGTCATGGATTATGAAACCATGTGGCATGTCAAGCAGTGACAGGCTCACAATGACATATATGGAGCCATCGGTGTAGAAAGGGCCCTTCAGGACAACATGCTGCAATCTATACTTCCCTTTCCACATGCACCAGCTGTCTTGCAGACATCGACAGTTTCATAATCATCCTGCTCAAGCGTTCCCTTAAACATATAAAAGTGACATTACATTTCATTCATTCTCAATCCTAATATCAAAATGAAACAGCAAATATATGAACTTCCTTTAAAAAAAAAAAAATATATATATATTTATTTTGGGTTAGGAGATGGAAACACAGAAAATCTGATAGTCAGTCTGGTACTATTATGAGTGGTCCCCTCAATTCAATGCAAATACATATATCAGTTAGAGACTTTTAGAGATACATACCAATTTTAATTTAAAAAGCATAATGTTGCAACACCAGTAATAAATTATTCTCTGTCGTTATTTCTACCACATTTTTATTAGCAAAGTCAAGGCACTGCAAAGCATGTAGAGGATGAGGGAGTTTGTCTCATTTCCAAGAAGAATTCCACTGAAAATGACTGAGGCCAAATTAAGGTCATGACGAGAAACTCCATTTCAACAAAAGCCACTTTATCCAAGATGGAGTTCCACCCCATATGTGACACACCACAAAGTCCTGCAAGATGAACTGCTTGGCTTCTTCCCCATACCATTGTACATCCAACCTCAGCACCATGTGCCATTGTCACCAGGAAGCTCAAGAAACAGACAGACAGCTGACCGTGTGCCCTGCCTCTCATCTCCCATTGTGCTGAACACGCGAACAGGGGTTCCGCCCATACGTTGCGGTAAGGCACTAAATTTACTTATTCACAACTTATTCACAATAAAACTGACCCGTTTCCTGAACCACCAAGTGACAGTCTTCCATATGTACACATCAGTAGGGACAACGTATACAAACTATTAGAAGCTTTAGATTATTGTTTTTGGGTGATGTATCTCTGAAATATCAAAGAACAACAAAATAAGAAAGACACAAATCTGGACACAAATATTTGTGGAAGTAAACCTAGGTTAGAAAATCCAGCATTATACTAGGCTGTTATTGACCATTCAGTCCAATATCCTGATTGAGACATTGATAAATTCGCCACTTCCCTCAGCACAACCCAAACAAGAATACACCTGTTTTCCCTGCAGACAGGTGGGGCAGGACGCTCTTCCAACAGTTCCCCCAAATAACCCAAGTATTCACGCCCATCCCGGTTCGTTAAGCCAGAGATTTGGAGGTCAAACTGCGGTAAGCTTGACCTCCAGATGCAAAAATCCCGGAAGAGGTTAAAGTAACAGAAGGAAGGCTGTAGCGCAGCCATAATTCAATGAAGGCACTAAAACAGGAATGTGGGCTTTTCAAATGATGCAGCAGCAATAAATGGAAGCTGTAAGCTCAGCCAGCCATGCACAGTGCCAAGGAGAACATGAAATGCCTTTCACGCATACAGCTGTAGTGGCAGAGAAGCTGCCAGCTCACGATAGGACAATCAGCAAGCATGGTCTGGAAAATGGGGTCTGAAGACACATTGCTACTCAGTATCTTATGGGGGGGGGACCACAGACAGCATCCTGCAATAACGCTTGCAGAAGCAGCAACACGTCACATGATGGGGATGTCACGTGCATGGCCGAAAATGGGAAGAAACTATAATTTCACTGCGGCGAAAGAAGTAGTTTGAAACCACCACCACCCAAGAAAATCAGAGTGGAGACCTAAAGTACTCACTCGTTACTCACAGGGTAATAACACGGTGGCAGAGCTTCATCGACGACAGGTGGCAATTATGCCATTTCAGGGGGTGCAAGGGACATATCCAGATGTTTCCAGTTCTCCAGCATCTCGTTAGCCCCCCACGTAGGCAGGAGGTTCATTCCGTGGTGATATGTTTTAAGGCCTGGTACACGAATGTTCAGAACATACAGCGACTCACTATGGGGGAGCACCGATAAAGAGCACAAATTCACTCAGCAAATCAGTGGAAAAATTAGCGTGAACAAATTACCTTTAAGGTGACATTAATTTCCACACTGATTGTCCTGGAAAACTAAAGCTGTTATCAAGATTGTGGAATCACCTGCCTTTTTTTCCCCTGCAGGGTTACCAAATCTCTGCATCCCCATAAATCCCACCTAGCTGACCTACAGAACATTGGTGTCATTATTCACACCTATCACCACAAAAGCTCACAAAAGGCATTCCTCTCACACAATGTCCTCAAAGCTGGAATGCACACAAAACCACTCAGGTGTTTTACAAACAGGCATATGCTCACAGCAAACGAACATGACAGCCAGCATCATGGAACCCGGTGCCATTTTCCTGGTATGTTTGCAGCTAATGAAGCAAAGTGTTGAATGTTTCAAATGTCTTACAGGCAGGACCCTCAAGTGGAATCAATAGAAGACAAACGGGGACAATCCATCAATCTGATTTTTCTGTACCTGCCCTGCAAGTGGATGAGCTGCCGTGCCAAGCAACAGCAGCGACCAAGACAACAGGATGGCTCCTCAATGAAGAAAAGATGTCACATTTAACAAGGATTGATTCAATTCCCCCCCCCACCACCTCCTCCCTATCCCTCCCTCTGTGAAGTGAGGACAGACACAGCTATCTTTACCCAAACCATATGGCCTCCCCCTCCAGCTTGGGGCCAGACACCTTATCTGTGCCAAATGAGCCCTTTAATGATAAAGCATGCAGTACTTAGAGCCACGTGGAGGAGAAAGCCACCTCGCCCATTTTATGAATGTAACATTTGTGATGTCACACAGACACAGCAACACATGCTCAGCCGAATATAAACAAAGAAACAAATAAAAATGGAGAGATAAATAAAATGCACAGCTAAATAATAAACTACTAGGAAATGCTGCAATCAAGACAAGGAAATAAATTCATCCCAGATACAAAGGGTATTGAGTAGAACATTGTTTATAAAATATTATTGCAGATTGCGGCATGGTAATGCTTAAAATAGAAAAAGGGCAAACAAAGTCAAACAATAAGAGTCTGTTTCTTATTCTCTCTCAGCCAATGTGACCTACGCTCAGGCAAGGAGGGCCCAGAATAACTGGCGTGATCAGAGCAGCATCTCCCTCCGTCTCACCCCCCACAAGCACGCGCGCGCGCATACACACACACCCCAACCTCATAATCCCCTGTAGAGAATGTGGATTAAATCAAGGAATTAAACATAATGCCACGGGAGAGGAGCCACAGTGCCTGACACGTTGCTCGCATCAACAACCCAGTCCACAGATTCCCTGCCTATCTGGACCCCCTTGGCCGAGCAAGACCAGAACCTAGAACTCTGGTGTCCAAGACCATCCACACGATGCATTTCCAACATCTGCTTAGGAAAGTTTGGTCTGGAGGCAAGGTGCCGGCGTAGCTCGTTTGAGAGGCCTTCCAGTTCTGCATGGTTGGGTATTTAAAGACCGAAAGCCGGTCCTGATATGAATCGGACTCATTTCTTTGATGGCTGAGGTTTTTTTTTTCCGTGACACAGAGAATTCACTACGCATCTTGATATTCACTCTGTGAGGGACTTGATTCAAATACACCTCTCAGAGATCTGTTTATAGGCTGTGACAACAGACTGGAATTTTTTGGTGATTTTTTTTATGTTTTATACAAACAAACAAAACTTACTTCTGTTCAATAACCACTTTCTGTTTCCTCAACTCTTTCATGATCACCTGAGTGTGACAACCTCCCCTCTCCCACACAGTTGTAGATTTTTTTCGTTTTTTTTTTTTTTCTTTCTTACTGGAGGTGAAATACCCGTCTACTACACTACACGCACCGGTCACTTACCAGACTGATCACGCACAGTAAAAAGCAGCAAGATCAGAAGCCACAAAGCGTGGTTCTTTGTTTACACTCACTTGTGCGCCTAGTGCCCAGTTTCTCTAATGGGAAAATACAACCTGGAAAGTTTTAATCTGCCCCACAATCACACTGTAAGGTAATGAGACACTTTAAAAGGATTCCCCTTTCATGTGAACAGACACGCGACATCAAAAGACAATCTGTGAATACGTCGCAATTTCATTTACATAATCCCCCGTCAAAGGATCATATTGCCTCCCTATGAGCCGTGGCACGAACGTCCATAACTATACTTAACATTATCACAAACAATACAGGAGGAACGAGACGGAGACAGGTAATAAAGCAAATGGCTAATATGTTACAATTTAAGCGTTGGAGATTACTCTGGATGAACAGAGTTCCTGCCCTTCCGCCTCGCGGGCAGACGATTTAACAGTGGTCCATATCAAGATAAAACACAAACAAGACTACTAATCGCAGTTCGGCATTTCATACAAGCACGACTAATAAGCAAATTAAGCAGTTTAGTCTAAGCAAAGCAGTCAAATTCCCTCAGTGAGAGTAAGGCACCTCGGCGTGTTCAGGAAAGCATTAATATACTTGATCACACACATGCTTTACGAAGAAAATATCAGATAGGCCTATAATAATTTTGACGAGACAAAAATTAAACTTCGCTTGTTTGTACACATAGTTAATGCGTTAATAGGGTGAGAAACTTGCATTTCCATGTGAGGCCATTGGGACACCCATGGAAAGTATAAAGACTGTTGTTGTTTTATTTATGGAGACTGAGATTAAACATGTTTAATTATGCACAACTAAAATGCACTGTCGATCACAAATATTGCATATTCATTATACATACGTTTGCCAAGCAGGAACGTGACTGCGAATACCATACTGACAATACGATATTTTAATTATCTTGCCTGAAGATTAAAAATGCATAGCTAGCCTTTGACAGAAATGGAGTTGGTTTATATTTTACAATGTGCTATGCATACATATCAGCAAACACTTACCGACTGGATGAAGAGCAATGTTCCCACGTAATCCCTCTCCGTGTTCAGGATCTCATTTAAAACGCAAAGTCTCAAACGGAGCTGCCGATCGCAATCTTTGATGGTCTGAACCCCGTTTTCCAGCTGCCTTTCTTCGTCCATCTTTAACTCGACTGCTTCTTTTATTTAGAAACACAGCCAGCAACAAGAGACAAACTCTCACACGTCTACCAAATGCTGGGATGCGCGTTTTTAATCCATTCCGCTATAGTTACATCACCGCATCTTCAAACAGCAGGAAAATGGATGCGCGGGTCTTAAGATACTGAAAAAAAACTTTCCTTAAGTATTAGAAGAAACAAACAAAAGAAGCAAAAAGTATTTCCTCGGTTCACCTCTTTGCTGTTTTATAAAAGCATGTATTCATAATAAGCAAAAACAAGTAGCCGCCGGCTGGAGAGCGCTTCTGTTTTTCGGGCTGAACGCCTTAACTTTATTTTTCACAAATTAGGCTGTTTTTCACAAGGCAAAAAAACTGCGAGTCTTTAAAGGTATGAATATCCGCAGTGTTATTTTTAAAGAAACGGCAAAAGAACTGAAAGCCTCGCTGCTGAAACAGGTAGCGTCAGAGAAGCAGCGGTTCGCTTTAAAGTTGCCACACTCGGCGCGCGGACTCAATGGTGAACACCGGAGTCTCGCGACTCAGAGACCTACAGTAGCGTAGGGATCATCTACAAGACACCGCCTCAAATGCTTATGTATTGTGCCGTTCCAGAGAAAGTGATGCAACCTATTTCAATATAGCACGTTATATTTATGCATCTCAAATGTATTGGGTAATATGTTCGTTTATTCTCAATCATCTGGCAGCGTTTAGAATTGTTTGCCGTAAGGTTGTTTAAAATGAGAAGTGTTATTAAACTCGACAGAACGTGATTTTATATGCATTAGTTGTAACGTTTAAATATAGCACCATATGAGCATAGTATCTTTATTATGATAACACACTTATCGAAACGAGCTGATTTTTTAAAACAAAAAAAACGTATTTTACGTTAAATCGAAATATTAACATTGCGCGACAACCCCTGCATAGTCGTTATCAGGGGTGTGTGTTCGAAGGTGTTAAAGAAAAATATTACGCGCTGAATGTTTTTTTAATTGTGATTGTGAGCAAAATAGGAACCGGGTATTCCGGGACGCATAGTAAATATAAAATTTATTTAAATATTATCATGTGTTTTAATTGTCTTGAAATTATGATTTATAGTTGCTGTTATTATTCTTTTTTGCAAATGGCCTAACTTGCAAAAATAAAAAACCTGCTACTTTACTTGAAAGTGTACCTTTTAAAACTGAATTAGGAACCGTTACGTCCAGTATTCGGCAAACGTGAAAATAAGGCACAAAGCAAATAATTGTAATTATTTTTAGTAATAAAATCTTATAAATATGTTGGGAGTTTGAATTACACAAATGACAAAAGGTATATAAAAACTTTAATGGTGTGACAAAATGTGTAGCAGGTGCAAAAAAGTTAGCTCCCTTTCAAAGTTAGTTGTGACAGCTGAGGGGTGTCCCCCTCCCAGCTCTTCAGTGACCCCTGCTGGACTGGAATTGCTTTGTTTTGTGTGAACGCGATTCGTAAAACGAATTGCAACTTAAAGTTCACCTGTCAAATGTTTACCAGCCAGCTACGTGGAGTTGCGAAGCTGGTTGTATTATTTAAATAAATAAGTTTTTTTTTTTTTTTTTGTAGGGGGGGGGGTTTCGGGAATGTAACAAAATAAAA